>VMDR010030945.1:0-12204 GCA_007922815.1 Macrotus californicus
TAAATTCTTATTGATTATAATTACTTGAGAGCAATCTGTTGCTATTCTAATTATGTGCAACCATCGTGAGAGCACCAAGTTATTTGTAAAGATTAAGCCAATTTTTTAATCTTACCTTGAGCAACTGAATGTTAATTTTAAAAAGTGAGTAAAATAGCAAAGGACGGGAAACAATGACATGTAAAATAGATGAGGAAAATAGTGTTCCTTTCATTAAGTAGGCATGGGAGGACCTTGTTTTCTCCTTGTTGCTGTGTTTTTGTCTGTGCAGGCTACAACTTGTTTCTTGTGGCTGCCCATGAGTTTGGCCATTCGTTGGGTCTCGACCACTCCAAGGACCCGGGGGCACTCATGTTTCCCATCTACACCTACACCGGCAAAAGTCACTTCATGCTTCCTGATGACGACGTACAAGGGATCCAGTCTCTCTATGGTAACTCTTCATTTATCAGCTGAAAAGCAAACTAGATATATACATTTATTTTCTAAATTATTAGTGAATTTACCATGATCACTTTTGCTGTTGTGGTATTGTTATTTAACCCTGAGAAAGTATGCCCATTTATTTTTTCCAAATTGACCTACCTGCTCAAGTAGAAAATATTCTATTCTCCCAAGTTTTTATAGAATATAGCTCTTTATACTTGTACTTTCTATGTTGCAAGGTACATTTGATACCCTCAAAACACCTCTGACATAAGAAAGGAAAATATTTTATCCCCATTTAACCAGTGAAGACACTAAGCCCTGAAGAATTTAAATCGCATACCTACAGCTATGGGTGAAAGTGATATCTTAACCAGCTTTTATAAAGTCTGGGCAGTCTTTAAACCACTCTAGTTGGCCACAGTATAAACTATTCAAGTGGTCTGTAGTAGTGTTTAATCAACATCTACATTGACCATTGTATGAGTCTCTTCCTTTGTTCCTTCCAAATTGTCAATAATATTTATAAAGTAATTAAACATAAACCCAAACAAGCACAATTACCTGCCAAAAATAGAGTCGAAGCCTTGGTGCACAGTCATCAGTGCGAACACTTCCAGAGCACAGCTCAGAAAACTTGCTTATACCACCCGACCCATCACTTCCCCTCCGGATTTAAATCCACTGTAGCAGCTAGTGTAGGTGTGGGCAAGGGCTTTGCAATTCTTACTGCTTCTATAGTACTGTGGCCAAGAGACTTGAAGATAGAACCCATGCGAACTAGGTGGAGAAAAAGCAGTTTAGAATGGTTATTGTGTACTGCACACCTTTTGCACTCATGTGAGTTGGAAAAGTTACAATCGTGTGGCCATTCATTTCAGCGTTGCTGAAGGCCTGCCTCTGGCCTTTCACTGAGCTGCCGCTGCGCTGTGGTGAACTGTGGGGCAACATTAGCTGATGTCAACGGCTGGAGAAATAGGCAAGAGAAAGCTCAGATAAGGGCTCCTGCAGGGAGATGGGCCACCATAAATGGCTTTAAGAAGAATGTGTTTCTCCAGAGCAGTCTATCAGTAGGTTGTGCAGAGCATGGGGCAATTTCCTCAAAGTCCCTTACCCCCATTTCTGTCATCATCCTCAAGAAACCTAAATTTGTACTTCAGATGAATCTCAAAGGGTCTTGAAGGAGGAAAGCAGAAGGGGAAGTCCCACCATAAGACCTTGGTAGCCCTGGAGGAAGGAAGTAGGACTACATGGTATTTGGACCGTCATGTAGGAGCAGCAGGATCTCCTTCCCCTGACCGCAGGAGGGAACCCACTCCCACTCTCCATTAGCAGGACCGGGTCATCAGTAAGGTCATCCTCGGTAACTTCTTTCATTTATTTTATGATCACAGGTCCAGGAGATGAAGACCCCAACCCTAAACACCCCAAAACACCAGACAAATGTGATCCCTCTTTATCCCTTGATGCCATTACCAGTCTCCGAGGAGAAACAATAATCTTTAAAGACAGGTAGGTATTCTTGATGTTATTTTATAAAATCTGCATATAACAAACATTTGTGAAGCTATGTCTGCAGATTACCAAAACATCTAGTCATACTTCCAGTGGTATAGTTAACAGTGAAAATAATAGAACTTTGAGCCATTTATTTACATATTTCAGATGAAATAAATGACTAATGAATAAACATCTTACCTTTCAATGAATAACCTTGGCATTGTGCAGATATATTTATATCTTTGGCATAGTCTTTTTTAGAAAGATAATCACGTAAATATATAAATCCAATTTATTTAAGAATACAAATGTGGAAATTAATTACCATATTAATAAACTGTTACTCATAATGTCCACACGAACTCCTTTTGGTGTGAAAAGCCTTGCACTGGGTACATGTGTGGGACTATGAGAGAGGGAGGGCTTTACAACCCAAACCTGTAGGTAATGAAAAATGAAATAGCAATTTTTAATACTGACATGTTTATAAATAAGCTTTCTTTTCATTATTCATTCATCAAGTAATGGTCCCCTCACCTGTGACCCATTAGCATCTCTCCCTCCTCTGTTACAGCTCTAGTGACTCTATGCTGCACTGCAGGTATTGTCCCATCCAGGTTCCCCAGTGAGATCTCGGCCGACACTTTATGTGACTCCTGTTTTCTTTGTAGAGCTTCCATGCAGGGCCTGGTATATTTGCTCGCCACTTGCAAGATACAAAAAATTGAGCAAAACCCAGTCTCAACCCACAAAAGACTCACAGCCTTTCACAAAGGTTCCGTGAGACTCTAAGTTTTAATACTTAGGCTAGAGTTAGGATAGCAACAGCTTGGTTAACTGGTACTTAAGGGGAAGTGGAAGCCGTCCCTCCATCACAGGTGTGAGACAGTGGTGGGGTCTAATTTGTCTGCATTGATGTAGAGACAGGGGGCTAGCAGGATAGAAACTCACAAAGTGACAGAAAACTGTATCTTCATTTTTGTGTTAGATTCTTCTGGCGCCTGCATCCTCAGCAGGTTGACGCCGAGCTGTTTTTAACAAAATCGTTTTGGCCAGAACTTCCCAACCGTATTGATGCTGCATACGAGCACCCTTCTCATGACCTTATCTTCATCTTTAGAGGTAAGCCTGCCACTACGGCCTCCCACGTGTTCAGAGTAGGCAGGGATGGACTTGGTGCTACAACAGACTTAGTAAAATAATCGCCCCTGAAAATATACCTGAATTAAGAACCGAGTATAACGAAATGGAGAACAGAAAGCACCTGAAACCTTTCTACCAAGTGTCCTCAGATTTGACAAGTAACAAGTCTACATTATTATGATGTGTATAAGGCTATAATAAATATATGAGGGGGGGATCCAAAAAACTGGAATTTTTAAATCAAAAATTGTGTATTTATTCTTACATGCTTAAACTTCAGCCACTTCAAAGTACTCTCTACTTAATGCAGTACACCTATCCAAGTTTTTTCCGCTGCTCAGAACAGTTTTGAAGTCATTGATTTTGATGCCTTTTGATGTCTGTCATTTTTTGTTTCACCTCTTCCACGTCGGCAAAACATTTCCCTTTGAGGACTTTTTTTCATCCAGGAAAACAAAAAAAAGTTGCTCAGGGCAAGATCGGGTGAATAGAGAGGTTGGGGGTCGTGAAGTTTTTGGTCAAAAGCTCCTGAACACTCACTCTGTGTGTGTGGGCAGGTGCGTTCACAAATCACCCATCATGAAATGGGGAAATGAATTCACTGAAGCCAAACTCAGCCTTTCTCAACAACACCAGCTGGTACACTGATACAGATGGGTTCCTAGAACATTCATCTAGCAAGGAAGCCTGTATTACAAGAAGATAGTTCTGGTTTTCTTGAGTCCTCCCCTTGTATATGATAAACACCTACTGTTTGGTTCATAGAAATCATGTCAGTATTTCTATTTCCTTTTAAAAATTATTTACAGCCCTGGCTGGTGTGGCTCAATGGATTGAGGGCTAGCCTGTGAACCAAAAGGTTGCTGGTTTGATTCCCAGTCAAGGCACATGCCTGGGTTGAGGGCCAGGTCACCAGCTGGGGGCTTGCAAGAGGCAACTGATCAGTGTGTCTCTCCCGTATCGATGTTTCCCTCTCTTTCTCCCTCCCTTCTCCTCTCTCTAAAAAAGTAAATAGTCTTTAAAAATTAAAATAGAAAATTATTAGCATTATAACAATGTAAATTTTAAAAAATTGAAAAAATATTATCTATAGTTCCCCCTCCTGAAAAGTCTATTTACCATATTTTGTTTTCTCACTTTATTTTTTAGTCCTTCACTATACATAACACTATTTTTAAACATTTACATTCATCTTATGTGTGTATTTTAATATTCTCCTTGGTACCTTCACACAAAATCATGAAGAATTTTCCAAGCTGCCACTCCATCTTCATGATGATCATCTGTGATGGTTACATAGCATTCTGCTGGCATCGTTTCTGTCGTCTGACTCTTGTAATTAATGCCATAACGAAGTTATTTTTTAGAGGCAGAAATAACAAATTTTTATCTCATATAAAATTTGTGTTTTCAGTCTATTTACTGTTCCTACTGTGCTTCTTATTCATGCAGAAATCTTAATGTAGTTTTCACCCAGCTTTAAACTTAATATCCAGAGGCAATAAATGGCCAAATTAATTATTATATTTGGTTGGCCATATTCATAATTAGGAAATTAAGACCTTAAATCATATTTTTGTTTGAAGAATGCTCCTATTTCTGTGTTTCATAAACATGGCGACCGCCAGTACTAGTTTATTTCTAAATGGTTGAGTATTGACCACAAGTACTAACTTATTTCTAAATGTATAAGATGAGTCTTTCTTTGTTAAAGTGAATGTCGATGTGTGTGATTCTGAATAGATTCCCTTGGATAATAAAACCATCTTTTACTTATTCTAGGCAGAAAGTTTTGGGCTCTGAATGGTTATGACATCCTGGAAGGTTATCCAAAAAAAATATCTGAACTAGGATTTCCGAAAGAGGTTAAAAAGATAAGTGCGGCTGTTCACTTTGAGGATACAGGGAAGACTCTCTTCTTCTCAGGGAACCAGGTCTGGAGGTAGGGCAGCCACGTTTACTGACTCGGTATCTTGTGTTGTAGAGGTGACGTGAGCCTTGAACAGCTCTCACTACCTTAAACTGTTATCTCCTGCCTTGTTTAAAACGCTAAACCAGTCATATGAATTTCTGTACTGTGTCATCTCCTACAGGCAGCCTCTCAGACAGAGATTTTAAAGTTTCAAGTCCTCTTGAAAATATATGTAGTTATATAATTCTCACCTCATCTGAGCCATCCTTTTCTTTCTTAGCTGTTTGTCATAGCTCAACTCTGCTAAAACCATCTCTTTTACGCATAATGGGAGATCAGTAGAACATTGTTCAATGCATTTGCATATGTTGATTTCACCCTAAGAACACTTTCCTAATAACATACTTTTATAACAGATATGCAATTTGTAAAATGGCAATGAACTTGTAACTGTCTTTACAAAGACGGCCTTTAGGCAAGTCAAAAAATACTCACCAAGTATCCACTAAATACTCAATTCTGTGATTCCTTATTTTAAGAAGCTACCAGATGTTTTAAACAAACTTAAAATTTTAAAACTCATCAATTTTGAAAGATGCCATTATATCCATTGTATCATTTTTAAGGTAATTTGTAAAAAATGCAACCTACTTAAGAGTTTTTTTTTCTTATTAAATAGCTACGATGATACCAACCATACAATGGATAAAGACTACCCCAGACTAATAGAAGAGGAATTCCCAGGGATTGGTGACAATGTAGATGCTGTCTACGAGAAAAGTGGTAACTAATTCCATGGCACTGACTGTAATGGAGGGCTTGTAGAGATCCTCAAAATCATTTTTCTTCTCCAAGGTTTTTATACAGGACTTAGATGTGATAAGAAATGTGTGGCAGTTAAGAAATTAGTCATTCCTGTGTGACTCCTTCCATAGACAGCAAACAAAAAATCCTGTGCTTAGAATACATGAGAATTTTACTTAATCATTGCTAATCCTACAAACAAAAGATGCCAAACTTCAAACATTATCTTAAACCGCACTTAAAGATGCCAAGATGCAAGGAGCATTTTGCCATAATTCAAGTCAGGGGTAGGGTGGGGAGTGAGTTACACATGAAGGCCAATGGCTATCATAACTGCATAGAGATTTTTCCTTGAATTATGAGAAGGGATGTTATCCCTAACTTACAACAAACAACTAATATCAATGCTGCAGACCTCAAAAGGAGGGCTCATGACGAGACAGCTAGTGCGAGGGCATAATTTAGGAGAGCTGGGAACCTTTAGACTGTTTCTGTCCCTTAAACTATAAGCAATATATTAAAGCATTAGCAGGCTTCATAAAGACAAGTAAGATAAACATTGGCATGTTAAAAAAAATGTGGCATCTAACAGGATAGACTTTTAATGGTAGCTGGAGGAAACCCTTATTATTTTCAAACTAAAAAAATATTTTTGCTCTTTTTCCTATAGGTTATATGTATTTTTTCAATGGGCCTATACAGTTTGAATACAGCATCTGGACTCACCGCGTTGTTCGTGTCATGCCAGCAAATTCCCTGTTGGGGTGTTAAACGTCTTTTAAATATTGTTATTTAAACCCTGAAGAACATTTGGGATAATACTTCCAAGGATATAGGAGGGAAGGGGCAGGGAGAGGGAAAGATATCAGGGGAAAGCTTCGTTCTGTGAACAGGCTTCAGTAAGCTATCTTTAAATATGAAATATCTTTATGTCTGTATGTGGCTGGAACCACATTGAGTTTTCGGAGAATGAAATTCAGTATCTCTAAGGATCACTTACTTCTTGTGTGCGGTATAGAAGCAATTGTTGGTTATATTTCCCACATCAAAAGTGGAACATATGGTCCGTCAGAGAGACTTAGCGTATTTTTTAATATATGTATAAGAAAGTTTCGCAAAGGCATAAAAGTAAATCGCATTTATGTAATTAATAAATCATCTTTGTCAAAAAGTATAAAATAGTGTAAAATAGAATTTGGGAGACAATATGGTAGCTATAGAAGAACAAAGATAAACCAAAGGGAAATATCTGTTTGTGATAAATATACTGTAAGTAACTTTGGGAAAAATAATATGGGTTTTGCACCGAAAATATTTGTAACATTTGAAAATATTACAGACACTAAGGACACATCAAAGTCACAAAAGATGGGAGACAGAGACTAACAGTGAGGACAGTAGATGTGACCTTTGGATCCTGTTTAAGTTTCACTTTTGGCAATGACTCAATGGCTACCCTCAAAGAAGACAAACATTTCTTTGCATATTTATAGAAGATAGAGAAAATCTCGTCTGTCTGTATTCAAATATGCCAGGCCTTTCAAAAGTATCAAAGTAAAGTATTAAAATTGTTATCAGAATGATCTAAGACCACAGCATCACTTTCTCATAAATTATCTGATTAAGACTAAAAGTAGCATTTCTACCCTCTTTTAATCAAGATAATTGTTTTAATTGTCTAGTTTACCTGGGATATGTAGACTGTACAGGTATAGACTAAAATGCATTCATAGATTGGAAGGACGTATATTAAAATAGAGACACCCAAAATAAAGAAAACAGTTTAAATGGATTGTGGTCCTCTTGAAAACAGGCAACAGTGCCCTTTTCTTTCCTCTTTTTTGGTCAAATCCCTCAGAAACTTTTACAGTGCCTGGTACCTGGCATTTATTGAACATACGAACGGCCACTGAGGGAAGGGTCATTGTGCTGAGGGACTTTTGTTTATAAAAACTCAAAGAAAACACAGTGTGTTATATTTGCAAAATGTATTAGGAAATATTTATATTGTTTATAATAAAAAACGTATTTTCAACAAATGATGTTATGTGGTATATTTTGTCTTTTGGTGTATTTTAAACTCCCCTCATAAAAGAAGTCCATTTAAAGTATTTCTTTTTCTTGCCAATGTTTCTTGGTGAATGTAGCTCACTCACTGTTTTAGTTTATTTTATTTGTTGTTTTTTTTTTTTTGTAAGAAGACTAAATCCAGAATTTAGAATTAATTGTACCAGGCTATGTTAACTAAAATTCTGACAGAGTTTGGTCAGCCTGGGACTGGGACTGGTGCTGGTACTGGTACTGGTGCTGGTATGGGTACTGGTACTGGTACGGGTACGGGTACTGGTACTGGTAAGCCCCTTTGGGGCCAGCTTGCCCAGAGTATCACTGGCTAATGAAGTGGAAAGAGCAATGGATCCGGAGTTCTACTGTTCACTCTGCTGTGAACTTTGCGTGATTTCGGACAGGTCATTTCGTCTCTCTGGGCTTTACTTGCCTGATGTTTGAAATGACAGAATTGGCAGCTCTGGTAAAATTGGGGAAATATGGGAAGGCAGGAAACTCTAATGAAATAGGCACTCTATTTGGGAATACCAGAGTCCACTGAGCTTAAGACATTAGATCCCTTCTGCTTTCCTAAACGTTGCCCATCCTCAAACATTCCATAAGTGTCTGTTAAATGCAGGCACAAAAGATGTTGAGATGAACCAAAACAACTTGGTTGCTACCCCTGAAGAGTTTCTACTCTACTTTGGAGATAAAACCATGACAACTCAGTGAATTAAGTGCTTTTGCAGGGAGCAGTGACCAATTCTTTGGTGCAGAAAAATCTGCTGATTTCTTTCTCTCAGCATAGCCCCCAAAGTGAATCTATGCATTTTTCACCTTCCTTGACACTTTAGTTTGATTCCTGATTTCTCAGGTTTGCTGTTGGAGTAGAACATAGTCCGTCCACCCACTCACCCAATAAATTTTAATTGAGCACCTAACTAAAGTAAATGCTGGGGATACATTAAAGAAAAAAAACCTCATTACTTTTGTGGAGCTCACAGTCTTGTTGGGGATACAGATATTAATCAAGTAAGTACAAATTACAACTGGGATAAAGAAAAGAAACAAGGTTCTCTGAGAGTGTCTAATAAGAGAGATTCTCTCTACAGTGTATATAGGGGGAGGCACCCCATAGGGTGGTTCAAGAAACGCTTCACAATAGAAGTGATACTCAGGCTACCATCAAAAATGAACAGAACTGGGCAGTGAAGGGAATCAAGGAGAGGACCCCAGGCTCATCCCTCCAGACTGGAGTGGATATATTGAGTGAAGCTGAGTGGAGAGTCTCAGTTGTGTTTTATGATGGTTTTGGCAAAATGGAGATGGGTAAACTGTACTGAGCAACTTCTTAGATCCAAGAGTGTCCCTCCCAGCTTCTCCAATGCCAATTATAAATCAGTGGATCAACAGACAAACAAAAAATTAGCATGGACCAGTCTAGAGATTGGTGTGTGAATATCTGCTTTTTAGTAATTGAGTCAGTTAATAGAAACATTAACTTTTTTGAGCATTTGGTTGCTTTTTCAACATTATTCTGAGAGAAGGTCTGCACCTGTCCCTGTGAGAGCATGGGGAGGTGCTTCCGCAGTGAACACTGGTCTGTCTCAGCCTGAAGCCCAGCGAATGGAACTGGTATGGTGCAAGGCCACTCACTGTCCCCAGCCTAGTCTTGAGCAGACAGCTCAGCTGTCAGGGAAACGCCAGGTGGATGGTTTCTAATTCCTGTCTGCAAAGGAAAGGCTGCTCTGGAACAGAATTTCTCAAAGTGTGCCCTGCAGACCAGCAGCGTCAGCACCGCCTGGGAACTTGTTAGAAATGTACATTTTGTGCCACCGCAGACCCACCGCATGGGAAACGCTAGCTTAGGACCCACATATTTGTGTTTTAACAAGCACTTCAGGTCCCTCCGTTCCCACGGTCCCTCAGAGAATGTGTAATAGATGCTGCTTGCAACACCTTTTCTGGGAGAGAGTACATGGGTATTGCTGGGGCTCAAAGCTTTCTGGTAAGATCTTGGGGTCTTCTACTCCCCTTCCAGAAAATTTATAGTGCACAATAACATATAAAGCTTACAAGTAGCTCTCTGGCAAAGAAGCTGTTTAACTTTGTTGAGAAAGGTCTTTCAAACACATCTGAACATGGGACCTCATTTAGTTTTTTCTTTATCACTTGCTTGCATGGTCTCTCTCTCCCTTTCTCTCTCTCATGGGTGGATGGATAGGTATAGATGATAGAGTAGGTAGACAGTTGGTAGGCAGGTAGCTAGCTAGCTAGATGATAGGTAGATACAGGTGTATTGTCAGGATTATTTCTTGACTCCCATCTTTGCTTCAGTCGCAATTCCAAATTCTAATCTGGTTGGTGTTACATGAATCTGTATTCTTCCACTGTGGCCAGAACATTGAATTCAAATGATCACGAATGTCTATCTGGAGCTTACCAAAGTGGGTGAGGTAAGCTCCGAAGAGATCATTATGAGTTGAGCAGTTGCTTCTCATAGGATCTGATGTAAAATATGTTACAGTTAAAATACTGTTAGCTCATTCACAAGTGACGTGAGGAAACCAAGTGAATGTTTTATGAGAAGTAGTACTACGTCCACACATGTTGGAGGGCATTTGGCGGAGCTAACATTTTGGGCAAATGCACTGCACTCAGGTTGAATTGCAGCTAGTAATAGCCTCTTTACCAAATACTGAGGGGGGACAGTTTGAGAACTCCCTGAAAGTGAACCAATAGTCCAAATGTGTTTGAAACTGGAGCCATTGACAAGGTCCTATGCCGATAAACAAATTTAGTCCCAAAAATTATCCTGGGAGGGCTTTCATGTTAAATTAAAAACAATGCCCTGGACCTTCAAATTCTCATGTCAGAATAAAAATGCCAAAACACATATAGAAGAACTCGTAGAAAGATAACCGCCATACCAAGCTCCCAAATTTAAGTTCCAGTCACAGAAAATGCCTTGATTTAAGGATTCATCACAAGACGGTGAGATTCACAGTAGTTCCACTAGGTGGCACCAACAATACTCTTTAAATGTTGAAAGGTTCAGACAATTAGAATAACTCACAGAACTAGTGTTTTCTTCTTTAACGTAGGGATGAGGAACTTGACCAAATCACTGCTGGTTTAATTTCTGACTTTATGCCACTAACTTTCAAATAAGGTTTAACAGCTAGGAAATTCGAGAACAGGTGGCTCCGAGTTTCTTATTCGTGTGTGTCTTTTTGAACTATGTTTGCCTCCTGAACTATACTGCTTCCTTCCTGGAAGTGAGCGTCTGGGACGGTGCGTCTTTCCAAGCCACCGGGACCCGTGGCAGGCCCCTTGGAACTAGGGCTGTGAGTCATCCACAGGCCTCTGGGTGACAAACTCCAGCATGAGACACAAAAAACCCAATGTACACAGAGGAATGGAATTGCCCTCAAAAGAGTAACAAAACTAGCCAGCGTCAAGAGGGAAGAAGACCTCAAATTACCAGGACTACCATCTGGAGACAAGGTCAAGTTTAGAGGAAGAGAATGCCTAATGTTTCTGAAATTTCTGTCTCCCATGGCTTAGTTTTTCCCATATTTTTGGAGTTTCATACCTGGGGTGTGTGAAAAGCTGATTTAGACTTTCTTGGCTTTGTTCTACCTCACTCTCATTAGGCACTAATATTGGGCCACAGCTACTAATGATTTCTGGAAAACTGGAGATGTGCTAGGTTTATGCCAGCAGCACGGCCATTTTTGTAAGAGTTTATTGTGATGTCTTATTTGACTTAAATGGTAAAAATATGCCCTAAAATTAGATGCTGTGAGAAGAAATTTTTCTTCCATGTGTTTAAAATGTATAACCCACTGTAGACGTGATCATTCAATAGTGTCAGTGCACGTCAACTGAGCAAGGGACAGTTATAAGTCCTTGATAGCCAATAAATCTGTGAGACCCTCAGATCTTGGTTGGAATGGAATTGGACTCACGTTATTCAAAATCTACCTGTTATGTCTTACCATTCTTTACAACTAATGATGGTGCTGTTTGCATTTATGCTAACTTTATGCTGGATTAAAGATGTCATCCAAGCATCCTTAGCTATGTCCCCATCTGTTGTGCCCAAAAGATTTAAAATTAGCTCTTCGTAGATTGAGTTGGGTCTCGTTACAGAGAAGCTCCTGGGGTGTTTTTCTCCTTCAATTCAGCAGCATGAGTGTGGATTCGGCTTCTCCCCAAAGCCTGCTCTGCCCTGAAGCATCCAATTCTAGGGAACCTTCACCAGTACCTGAGATTTATGAGCCTGAAGAAAACTACGCATCCTTGCCAATGTCATCTGCTGAGACACTCCACAAAGACACTGTCTCTCCTCTTCCTTCCTCCATGGA
>VMDR010030946.1:0-12198 GCA_007922815.1 Macrotus californicus
TTCCAGGCATTTTAATAAATAAGCCATTTGGACTAAGTAGTATATAAAGAACATAACATGGGAAACTGCTTTAAAATGTAGAGGCTGCAGTACAATCTACCTGGAATATAATTGTACTTCTTTTTTGGAAAGCTTGGTGCTATTTTTCACCTGAAGTTTTCTTTTAAGAAGTGCATTGTTTGGAATGCATATTACTCTCTTAGCAAGGTTGGAGTCTTTGTTGCCTTGACAGGATATGGAAGTCTTGATTCATGTTTGCATGGAACTAAACTATCACAGTATATCATACCACTACTGAAACCATTTTACTGGCTTTCTGTCACATTACAAATTGATTTTAAAATACATTTGCCTTATAAAGGCAACAATGGCAATGTCTGTGCTTAACTACTGCATAAACCAAATTTAGTGATCTGTTCATTCTTCACACTTTCATGAACCAAATTGTTTGCACTTCAGAATGTCCAATTGTCTGCAGTAATTTACTGCAGAAAAGCTCTTCTATATTTCCAGAATCTGTAGCTCTTTAACATTGTGAATTTGAGAATGAGTCCATTTAATCTTATATCCTACTACAGTAATATATTTGTGTGTATGTATACTATATTCATATGCATTTGGTCTTAATTGTGATGTGTTGTAGTTTACGTAATGCTCACTTGGCTGTAAATGTAAGTATAAACACAACAGAGAAATGCATGCGTGTACTGGCTTATCGATGAAGATTGCACACGTATTTCAGTTTACGGAAAAGAAGATGCCGTATTTTTCCATTTTATTCTGTCATGAGATCTATGTTGGTATCCTTTGTTTCCAAAGGTTAGTGGCAATTTTATTTAGAAGACCAATGGATAAAATATTGTTTCAAATTGGTATTGCCACTATTTCTAAAAAGATGTACTTGTCAACAAGTAATACTTGAAATACAAGAAATATTCATTTCAAATAATACTTAATGACATTTGAATGATTATAAAACACTTAGCAGAACTAACCTTGCCAATATGGCCTGATGTGTGAACATGTTAGTTCTGTAATTTTGTTTAAAGAGATACAGTATATAAATGAGAATAGGAGGAAAAATAGGGCCATCATTCTGTTTTATTTGACATTAAAGTTATTCTCTGAGTGAGCAGGTGAAATAGTTATTTTAATTCAATATTTTTTAAAATTATCTTTAGGTATGGTTTTTCTTTTTACTCATATGATAAAAAATTACCTTAAGTCTCAGGATATCTCTATTTAAATTACAATTTAAATTACAGAAAATTTTTTTTTTGGTCTTGGTTCAGGTACTGAGAGAGAGAAAGAGTTAGATTTTGTGATTCTTGCCCAACACATCAAACCTTTATTCTGGCACCCTATAATTCAAGAAAGGAAATTTAATTCCTACTTGGAAATGAAATGCAGAGGGGAAGTTTCAAATTGAGCCACATTGTCTATTGATCGTAATGGGAGTGGCACAAAACCTTGATAGGCTGTTTTACAGCAGGTATTTTCTTCTACGGAAGCAATTGTGCATGGACAATGGAAGCTAATAATTTTGTTTTAATTTTAACAAATGTGGGGTTGACCGAGTTCCTCTTACTTTGAATTTAGACAAAGAGAAGTGTAATAATAATCTTTCACATACATGGTTTGCAAACTGCTTTTACTTAAAGCATTCTTACTTGTTTCTCACAGAAATACTATGAGAAACCAATGATTATTTCCCCCATTTTAGATTTAATAAAAGGGAAGCACAGATTGTGAATTCTATGAGAAAAGGTTTGTTTGGCCTTAGTCACCTTTGTGTTTCCAGCACCTAAGATAGTGACTGGTCTATTATAAGCTCTCAAGAATCACTTGATACCTGAGAATAACAAGAAGGACACGTGAATGTCTCAACGAGAGTTAAAAAACTAGCAAATGGGCAGTCTGGGGCTTGAACATTAAATCTTACAGCTCCAAGAATACTGCCCTCTGTTTTGGGGGTTTGTTTGTTCATTGTTCTTGCCCACTTATTATTAATAGTTATCCCACCCTCCCTATTTCCCCTCCTATAGCCCTTCCCAAAATGCTAGTGAATTCTTTTAAAAATATGTATATATTTAGGTATATTTCTCATAAATGGTGATGAAAGGAGACTTGACTTGGGGTGGTGAACACATAATATAATATACAAATGATGCATTATAGAATTGTGCCTCTGAAACCTATGTAATTTTATTAACCAATGTCACTCCAATAAATTCAGTAAAAATAAAGTATATTTCTCCTTTTAGTTTTAAATACTCTTAACCATTAAAAGTAGCTGGAAAACAAAAGGTATTTTTCCTTTTCCTGTTCTTTCTCAGTTTTAGTAATTATTGCTATCCCAGCATCCATGTTCACCTAAAGCAATAACCAGAAAGATGTGAAAATCTTTGACACCAAGTCACTGAATGCGAAAATAGAACTCTATTGTGAAGATAATACGATCAGTAACAATTTCAGGTGATATATTTTACCCACAAGGACTGTCATTTCTTGCCTCTGAGAGGATAATCCAACGTTTCATGGGCTGTTTGGACAGTTTGAGAGTGAGGCAGTATAAACCTGCCAAACTTTCTAGCATGATAGCCTTTGCCCATCTTTTTTTCTGGTAGCAAAAATGTTTCCCCTTGGGGGCAAGAAGTATCTGATATGAAAGCAAAACAAAACCAGAAGCCTTTCTTCCCCAGCCCTACCGAGGGAAAACAAAAGATTAGACTTCAAACCACACTTTCACCAGTCTGAGCCCTTACCATCCTTGCTAACAGTTTCACACTTTCCCAAGCAGTTCAAGATTCTCGACTGCCAGCCCCACCCTACCTTTTATTTTTTAGTTTTTGGCCACATAGTGATGTGTTCTGGTCCTGAGCAGTAATCAATATTATGTGCAGCTACTTCACTTGCACGAAAGAGACCTACAGGCATGAAATATCATCGCCTTTACACTCAGCTAACATAGCTCTGGCAGATGGTGTAGGGAGGGGAATCTAAGCAGCACTCACCGAGGAAAAGATTGGATCAGAGAGAACTTGAAGATGCAAATGATTTACAAGTCCCCAGGAAAGTAACTTACCCTAAGCAAAGAGAATGTAGAGCAAGTTTAGTCCAGAAACAATGTCCCCAGCATCAAATGGCTAAAGTGACTCTGACTACAGTATAATGCCTGTCATTTTCATTCATTCATTCATTCATTCATGTGAATATCTATTACATCTCTGGTGTTATTCTGGGTGCTGGAGACATAGCAATGAACAACAAATATCTTTGCTTTCTTGGAGCATGCATTATGCAAATATGTCTAATAAATTATACGAATAAGTTAAACATGAAATGTTTAGCTAGTGATACCTGCTAGAAAAACATAAAGAAAGTAAAGTAGGGTAGGGAGAGTTTCTCCAAACCAGCTTCTCATGGACTTGTGATATGAATGTAAAAATCACAACAAAACCAAAGGAGCCAATTGAGTGCATCATTTCTGAGAGATACTGAAGGCACCCAGTTAGCTGAATAGGTGCAAAATTGGGGGAAAGGACTTCTTGTGTGAGTAGAGCAGTGTTGACATGGAGTACCTTCCAAAGGCAGTAGCTGCGGATGCTTTTGGATGGGCGGGGTTGTGGGGCCCAGAAGGACTGCAGATCTCAGGAGTCTGGGCTTTGCCAGGCTACTGAGCCTGGGCAGCAGGCATCACCATGGGTCTCCGATCAGAGGCTGCCAAGTATTGCGTTTGTGAGGAAATGAGAAATACAGCCTGAAGAGTTCCACAGTGGGACAGGCTGGGGAGACCCCTGTCTGACACAATGAGTAGATGCACTGATGGGCTAGTAAATGTTGAGCAACTGGCTTTCTGAGTATAATTCCGACATACGTTGACTGATATTCATGTTAGTGAGTAAGACAAAAGCGAAAATTGTCTGTTAATCACATGAATGAATCGTTTGCTGAATTAGTTTTAAATATTGGGAGAATAAATCATCACCTTTTTGTGCCTACTCACAATATAAGAGCTATAGATATGACATGTCTACCTGTATTATTAACATCTTCATCAAAGTCTAGAAAACAACAGCCAATAAAACAATATATCGATTCCTAACTGGTAGCTTTGGCTAATATCCATTGTGTAAATATTCTTACGTGCTTATTTCAAGCTACCTGGGTAATGTTACTGAACATGGAGTTGGAAAGAAATATTTAAGAGTACACCAGTGTATACTATAGCATTTTCACCACATTAAAAAATATGTACATCTATCTGTGTATATACACACACACATATACACAAAAAACATGGTGAAGATAGATAAGAAAATGTAGTAAAATGTTTAGGAAGTTATGAGTTTTGAATACCAATTACCTTTGCTTTAAGAAATAATTAATTTAATTCTAGGTTTGAATAATATGGTTTCTAATAATGGCTATGTTTAACAACCAGCTAGTAAAATTCCTACAAATTTAGTATTTGTTCTTGTGAGTCTGTACAAGCCACCTACCATATACCACGGGTAGTTGCCAAAGCTATATAAGTGTGTTGTTACTATTAATAATGTGACTTAGTTTTTGTGCTCAGTCTCAAATTGCCTCGAAAAGGGCAAGTTTAATAATCTATTTTAGTCCTTTAATTTCCTTAGTTTTGATTCATCTGGGTTTTTTCTTTGAATACTTAAGCAACATATTTCCAAATTTCTCTTAGGGTACATAAATGAGGAGATAATCATTTCAGACATTATTTGTTGATTTCTGCTACCTTTCCTCTTAGAAAGTGTCTTTCCTCTGGTTCTTTGGCAAATTCTAGGAGTTCTTTAATGCATTCGGCTCTGCACTGTCTATAACCATCACTATCTAACACGTGTTGGGTTGAGTCAGATAAAGCTGCTGTTATCCAGCCACCATTTCTTCCCTATAAAAGCCGTGATTTCAATCTAATATCTAATATCTTCAGCTCAGTATCTTTGTTCTAGTCAGACTGTGTCTCTGTGTTCACATGATTTTACCCATCTGAAGTAATTTTCCTACTCCTTCCCAACTTCTCTGACTCCCACAAGGATGTGCATGATCACTCTGTTCTTCATTAAGCAGTTTTAAGCATTTCTCCCCGGCCTTTGTGATACTTATACATGCCTGACACAATTGAATGCTTGATTACAATGTGCTTCATATTATTTGTATTGTTTCTGGCGTTGGTCTTGTCTGTTACCAGACGCTAAATTCTCTGAGGGGAGGGACCTTAACTTAAACTTCTGTAATCTTACTATTCATAACTGTGCTGAAAAATCGCTCTGCTTTCTGGCATTTCAATGGATTTGGCTTTAAACACTGTCGTTTGAAGTTGAATTTACTTAAACCTAGCTTACATAGTGCTTAAAACTTGGGTTTTGAACTCAGGCAGAAGTGGATCTAATTCTCTGCTCTGCACGTATAAGTGGTGAGTCCTTGGGATAGTTATTAAACAAGAGAAAGCCAATTTTCCTCTTCTGTACCATTTTTGATTAAGAATTTTTGACAAATATGGATTATAGACTGTTTTCTGGAAATTTCAAACCAATGGGATATATTTTTCTCATTGATTCCCCTATTTCTTGAACACATACGATGTATATGGCATATGAAATACCGTCATGAACTGCTTCATGGCGGGAATACATTCTGAGAAATGCGTCATTAGGCAGTTTTGTCCTTGTGTGAACACAGAGTGCACCTACTGACACAAAGTTAGATGGAATAGCCTACTACACACCTAGGCTACATGATGTAGCCTATTGCTCCTAGATTACAAATCAGCACTACACGTTGCTCTCTACTGAACAGTGTAGCCAATTGCATCACAATGGTAAGTATTCGTACATCCAAACATCTATAAATATGGAAATGGCACAGTAAAAACATGGTATAAAAGATAAAAATGGTACGCCTGTGTAGGACTTACTGCAAATGGAGCTTGTAGGACTGGAAGTTCCTCTGGGTGAGTCAGTGAGTGAGTGGTGAGTGAGTGTGAAGGCCCAGGACATTACTGTGCACTATTGTAGCCTCTCTAAACACTGCATATTTAGGGGATACTGGACTTACAAAACAACATGACATTGAATCAAGCACAAAATAAAATGATGCAATAACAGACGGAGTAAACACAAGATGTCTGAGGCTGTTGCCAGCATCACACAGCATACTGTTTCCAGCACATTTCTTTCTTTCTTTTTTTTAAAAAAAGTCCTTATTTTAGAGAGAGAGAAACATCTGCTTGTTGTTCCACGTATTTATGCATTCATTGGCTGCTTCTTATAGGCGCCTTGACCAGGAATCAAACCCACAACCTTGGTGTATTAGGACAATGTTTTAACCAACTGAGCTACTCAGCCAGAGCTACAGCACATTTTTTTTTTTTTATGTGTAGAAATATAGGGAACCTATCCATGTCTGATGTGATCTAGTGGCCCAGCTCTGGTTCTGAACACAGACAGATACATATGGCATGCAGAGAACATCCGTGAATAGGTCTCCCATGGGGAATCAGGCCTGCATTGTACCTAGGTCACTTTGAGACTTGCTTTTGCTAAAAGCTCCCTCACTTTGAATTGAGGCAACAAATGTTTACTGCATATCTTTAAAGTAACTTCCTAAAATCTATGCTAAACCTCTCAAGTTTGGGTGTAACCAGTTCAACCTCTTTTCCCTTTACATTTGCAAATGACCTTTATCTTAGAGGGATTAGCAACATTTTTCTTTTGTTATGGTAATCACCTAAAGTGAACCTGTGCATAGTTAATGAGAACCATCTTGGATGTACTCTACCTAGAGTGTCAATAAAAACCTGTCCAGGCAAGGGGTCCGGGCCCTCTCTCTCTGTGAGAGAGTGGCCATGCAGGCCAGCCCTCTCTCACACTCTCCCTGGCCTTCTCTCACCCTCTCTCTCTCTCTCTCTCTCTCCCTCTCCCTCTCTTTCCCTCTCTCTTCCTTGGGCCCTCTTTCTCTTACTGATAGAGCGGCCACGCAAGCCCTAGCACTCTCTCACTTAGAGAGTGGCTCATATCCCTTTGTCTCCACCGGATTCCTTTAGTCCGTGTGAATTTGTTCGTCACTTGTCCGGGATATAGGACAAGCATTCCACAACAACATGTGGTCCTGCCAGACAGGACCACGACATAGAAAGACTACATTCTAAAATAATGATAAAAAATAATGACAAAAAATATAGTATAGTAAACACATAAACCAGTACCATAGTTTATCATCATTATCAAGTACCCTGTATTGTACATCATTGCACGTGCCATACTCTTTTATAGGATTGGCAACGCAGATTTTACACCACCATCGCCACCAACACACTAGTAATGTGTCACACTGTGACGTTATGCTAGTCATGACATATTGGTCAATGGGAATGTTTCAGCTCCGTTATAATCTTGTGGGACCACCTTATGTATATGGTCCATCCCTCACCGTGATGTCTCTATGCTGTGTATGACTGTAGACTGGTTACCTCTCACTTGCCCTTTGAAAAAAAAATTAAATTATGGCACAAATTTTGATTAAAATGATTACAGAATTTTGAAACACAATGGAACTCAAACTAGGGCCAATGCTCATTTCCTAAATGAACATTTTATGTGCAAACAAACAGCTGCTGGAATTCAACAGAATTTTAAGCAAGCTGTTTGTAAATTTTACTGACAGCTGTTTTTGGTGATTTTTGTCAACAGAATTTTCCTGCTTTGCATCACAGCATTCTTTTATTACAGTGTCCCCTCAAAGAATAACTTGCTTGCTTTAATCACGTTTACAGAGATTTATGACTTGATGCTTATTCAGTGGTAGAGCTTCGCAACATAAAATGTCAGTGAGCCTGTTATAAATTGCTTCTGGCATTCCTACTCTATCTTTTATTTGGCTCGGAGTATTTCCACCTGAAAGTGATAAATTCCTGCTATAACCACTTTATGTGCTTCAGTAATTACACTGTACAGAAAAAGGGGGTTTCTACAGAGGTGTCTTCTTAAAAATAGCAAGCCATAAAAGGCAGCGGAATAGGCTGAACTCTAAAGTCTATTGAACAAAAACAATGACCAGTGAAATATCTGTGTCAGACTGAATGTGATGAATGATCAGGAAATATGGAAGATACCAAAACCTTTAAAGCTACTGCTGCAAGGACATATTAATGTAACTATTATCCTTAAACTGGTTACTTTTGGTCCTATGACAGAAATTTGGCGGATACCCACAAGAGTGGAGTTAACATCCTTTCAAAAACCTTAGATGCTTCCTTCTAGAACTTAGGTAGTTTTTCAGTAAATGCCGTCTACATGACATTGACTCTATATGTGCAAGTTAAAGAGACAGCAGCCTGTTCAAACATTTCAGTACAGTCCATTGCAGCCAATAACTCGGTCAATGCATACATGTACAACTATAGCCATCCAGAAGGGATTCACATTAATCAGTAGGGCATCCATGGGTGCTGGGTTCTATTAGTTTTGGTTCTACCGTTTTGTTTGCTTCATAAAAGCTGTCTATTGTAGACAGGACAAAAAAATCACTGTTTTTAATTGCTGAAGCTTTTTTCTTTTTTTTCTCTTAGAGGAAGAACAAAATGTAAATAAAAACACTCCAAGTTAATTGAACAAAAACTATGAAGACTTTCATTATCAGGCCCTAAAATCATGCCAAAGATGGTGTTAGGAGTTCAGTGGATACTTTATTTGAGGTGATACTAAAACAGATTATGATCATTAAACAGGATTCAAGCTTCCTTTGAGTTATTGCCTCATATTTGCAAAGGCATGGCTACAGCAAGTATCTCTGCTCCAGCAGCCACAGAATAGGTGGTCCTTCTTGCTCAGAGTATGTGCTCATTTGCAAAAGAATTTTAAAGCAAATATAACTGGTTTGGTGTAAGTCAGTAGCAAAATCAATAGTAAAGATGGAAAAATGTATTGAATGTTTATTGTGAGTTAAGCCTTAGTATATGTATTCAAGTTCAGTAACGTCCGTTGTGAAGGGATTTCCACAGGTTGTGCTACACTGTTTGGTTTAGAACAGCTTTGTAACCTGTCATCGCTTTCATAGCGCCCCTGAGAGTGTGAGGTTGTATACATTAATCCTAAATTTGTGAAAGATGAGACCAAATCCCATGACAGGTTGAACAATGGACCTATGGATGAAATCCTAGGAAATAGGATTGGTTTGGAACCCAGTTGTGCTTGACTCCAGAGCTCTGTGTGCTCAATCGTTCTGCCACACTGGATTCCAGAAGAAATAGCACGGAGCTTATGACTCTAACTTTGGTTAGTGGCCTTTTCACATAGAATGGGTAGCTCTGTCAAATGTGAAGAGCAGGTGTCACATTCCTAGATGCTGGGGAGATTTGTTCCACTCCATCAACTACATTGGATTGATCTTTGTCAATTATTCTCAAGCTGGATTTTTTTTCGGGGGTTGGGGGTTGGTGAGGAACTCTTGGTTTCTCGCAAGAGATTATAGCAAAGAAAATTTATGTCTGACAAAGAGAATGTACTTAAAAGAGTCAAAGTGGTCAATGCCACTGTGTTACACCATAATTAAATGCCAGAGGAGGAGAATTAGTGTACACGTTGAATTCGTGTGACATGGGAGGAGAGTCTGAGTATTATGTGTATTCCATTTTGCTTGTTATATATGTTGATCCAAGTGAATATGAGGAAGATTTACTACTTTGTACAACATTTCACAACAGAAGACAAAAAATTAGCATTTAGACTGTTTTCAACAAACCATTACATTGAGCCGGAAAGATCAGGAAAGAGATCCAGGCCCAGAGATGCCTTTGGAGTATTGTAATCAAAGCAGGGAGGTAGAGGGCATGAAGAGAGAAGGGTGCGTAAACAGGCTAAAGCAAGTCAATTTGTCTGCTTCAGAATTCCCCGAGGACTGGAGTGTTTACACTGGGGTGGAATGAATAATTTTGAAAGAGTCTAAGGTACTGAGCAATAGTGCTTGATTGGAAGAAGAGAATATATGAGGAGTGAAATGGAGCAAAAAAGCTAAACTTTGATGTACTCAGGAGGTCCTTGCAGGGAAATGAAAAGCAAATAAATACCATTATACCCTTTTTAAAGTGGAGAGAGGATATTGTTAATACCCTAAGCCAAGGCTTAACCAAGACCCCATAGCTGGACTGGATTTCCCTGGGGACATTTTTCTTGGACCAGAGATCCAGGATTTTACATTATTGCTGTGCTTCATTTGGAATAGTCTGTCCATTTTTTTCCTGCACATATGTATGGACATGGAAAAAAGAAATGGCTTTACAAATTCAGGATACTTGGCTGAGAGGAAGAGTTGGTTCCAAAACACATATACATCTCTATTAAAGCCAAACATCAACCCTGAAGTCACACAATTATCTAGTGGAGGAAATGGGATTAGCAGTGGGACTGTGTGGCTCTTGAAATCTCCAATTTACACCATTACACATCATGGCATCTCTCCAAGTTTAACATTTTATGTTTTCTAGAGTTTGCACTGAGGCTTTGCAACGCAATGGCTTAATAAGGTTCATAATCAAGGATTAACTTCTTGGCTACATATGAGCTAAAAAAATTTTTGGTTACTTTAAGGTGTTATCATAGGTCAGTCAAAATGCCCTGTAAGATTTTATTTAGTTTGACTTATTCGGCTTCTATGAACCAAGTATTTATTTTCAAGTGTTTCAGATGGCTACAGTGTAGCCTGAAGCTTGGAGGGGACTTGGGTGGACACAGGTAGGCTATGGGAACAAGCCAGGTGCAGATACTACAATTGGGCCTATTGTGGAGTGAAGATGGAGAGAAGTGGTAGATTTGACAGTAAGTTAAGGGGGAAAAAATTGCAAGGACTTTGGCAATGAATTGGATGTGAAGGGTGAAGGGGAACTCATTAGATGTTATCTGTAAATTATGGCTATCAGAGAAAGAGCCTCAAGAGGGTCGGCACACTCTAACAAACAAAAGGCTGGGGGAGGGTGGAGAAAAAGGTTACTTAGGAGTAAAAGGAGTGTCACGTTCAGTATTAAGCAAAACTTTTCCAAGCTCAACAGTAGCTGAAACAGCATTCCTTATAGGTAATGTTCAGCTAAACGTTTCTCTGTAATTTTTCATCGGTGAAGTTCAGTTGAGGGTGCCAACATTGTTCCAGGAACGCAGGAAAACAAGGGCTTTTTTCATTTTCTCAGTCTTATTCATTTATTTATTTTTGCACTTATCCCTCCCGGGGAGGGTGTAACCTGAGCCCGTCCCCTTTCTCGTCCTAGAGGCCCCGCCCACCGAGCCTTGGGAGTTGCAGTCCCGGCCCCGCCCCTCCGTCCCGCGCGCTGGGAATTTGGCGGGTTTCCTGCCCCTGCCCCGCCCACACCGTGCGCCCCGCCCCCAGGCGTCCTGCGGGCTCAGACGCGGGAATCGCTGGTGTCAGGGGTCGGGGTCACAGGCCCGCGGCGTCTCCGTCGTTGTCCGGGCCCGCTCGGCCTCTCACTGTCCGAGGAGGTTTTCCTGCGAAGGCGGGGCGATGCCAGAGAGCCGGCAACTGAGGGTCCGCTCCGGGAACCAGCCTAGCCCCGAGTCCACCATGGAGCCGGCGGCTGGCGGGGACTGGGCCCACAGCCGCGCCGCGCTCGGCCGGCTGGAGAAGCTGCTGCGCTGCTCGCGTTGGTGAGGACGGATCCTTGAGGGGGCTGCCTCGAGGGCAACGGCGGGGCTGGGGTCTCCCCGGTGTTGGGGGTGGGGGCGGGAGAATCTTTCCAAGCCTCCGGTTTCCTACTTCGCTCCCGTCCCGCAGTCTGGCAGACGAGCGGAGTTAGTACCTGCCGAGGCATCTGGTGTGAGATCCACTCCCTGGCTCCCATTCCCGTTTCTGGGTAGTTTTCTGGCCTTTTTTTTTTTGGCAGCAAACCCAACAACGAGGGTAGTTTTCGAACTTTAGCGGGCAAAGGAATCGCCTGAAGGTGCAGTTAGAAATGTTATCTCCTGGCCCCGCCTCCAGAAGAGTTTGAATCTGGGTAGGGTGGGGCTAGGGCGGGGCTAAGGTGGGGCTAAGGCATCTGCACTTTTGACGGAATCTTCCTGACAAGCTAATTCCAGAATCGGGCGCTAAGTTTGAAACAGCTGTCACTCTTTGCTGAGCTGGCCTCTTTGACCTTTTCTCCATAGCAGCTTTTCGCGGGGGGGGGGGTGGGGGGGG
>VMDR010030947.1:0-12199 GCA_007922815.1 Macrotus californicus
TGATGAAAGAAATTGAACACACAAATAAATGGAAAGCTATCCCATGTTCATAAATTGAAAGAATATTGTTAAAATGTCAATACTACCAAAAGGCATCTATAGAGTCAATGCAATCCCTATCAAGATTCCAATAGTATGTTTACAGAAGTAGAAAAACACTCCAAGAATTTACATGGAACCACAGAAGACCCTAAATAGCCTGAAAAAGAAGAACAAAGCAGGAAACATCAAACTTCTTGATTTCAAGCTGTTCTATAAAGCTACAGTCATCAAAACAGTATGGTACTGACATTAAAAGCAAACAAATAGATGAATGAACAGAAATAAGGAGCCCAGAAACAAACCCAAGCATATACAGTCAACTAATAATTTGATGTGGGAGCCCAGAACACTCAATGAGGAAGACAGTCTTTTTAATAAATGATACCAGGATAATTGGATATTCACATGTAAAAAAATAAATAAAACTGGACCCATCACTTGCACCGCTCATAAAAGTTAACTTTAAATGGATTAAAGACTTAAATTTAAGACCTAAAATCATTAAATTATTAGAAGAAAACATAGGACTAATGCTCTTTAATATGGATCTTGAAGATGATTTTTTGGAAGCTTTCTTTGCTCATCTCTAAAATAAAGAGAGCAATACTCATCTCACAAGTTTGTGTATTTACTGGCAAGCTCAAGGCTACACCTAAATGATGCATAAAGCACAAACAACAAATAAGAAATAAACAAGTGGAAATATGTAAAAGTAAAAAGCTTCTGCACAGCAAAATCTACAAAATGAAAAGACAAACTATGGAAGTAAAAGTATTTGCAAACCATACATCCAATAAAAGGTTAATATACAAAATGTGTAAAGAACTTATATAACTCAATAGCAAAATAAATAAATAAATATTGATAAATATATAATCCAATTAGAAAATAGGCAAAATACCTGATTAGGCATTTCTCCAAAGAAGATACACAAAAAGACAACAGGTTCATGAAAAGATGCTCAACATCACTAGTCTTTAGGAAAATACAAATTAAAATCACTATGTTATGTCACCTCATGTCTGTCAGAATGGCCACCATGAAAAAGACAAGAGATAACAAGTGATGGTGTGGATGTAGAGAAAAGGGAACCTGGTGAACTGTTGATGGAAATGTAAATTCGTGTAGCTACTATGGAAAACAGTTTAGAAGGTCATCAAAAATTAAAAACAGAACTGTCAAATGATCCAGCAATTCTACTTCTGGGAATGTAATCAAAGGAAATGAATATACTAACTTGAAAATTATCTGTACCCCATATTCATAGCAGTATTATTTACAATAGACAAGAAATAAAAATAACCTAAATGTTCATGAATGAATGGATGGATAAAGAATCTGTTGTATCTATATATAGAATGGAATATTATTCAGCCATACAAAAATGAGGAAATCTACCATTTGCAACAACGTGGATGGACCTTGGAGGCATTATGCTAAGTGAAACAAGTCAGTCAGAGAAAGACAAATAACCTCACTTACATGTAGAATCTAAAACAAAAAACAAAACCAATACCACCCCCCGCCCCCAGACTCAGAAAAAGGGATCAGAATCCTGAGTAACAGAGGCATAGGTTGGAGGAGGGAAAATTGGAGGAATGTGGTCAAAGGGCCCAAATTTCCAGTATGAGACAAGTAAATACTGGGGGTGTAATGTACAACACGGTGACTGTAGTTGACACTGCAGTGTCATGTAGGGAAGATGTTAGGAGTGAAAATCCTATGAGTTTACAAGAACTTTTTGTTTTCCTTTTTTGTTTTTTTCTTTCCTATATTTTTATTGTATTCATATGAGAACATGATATTAGGTGAACCTATTGTGGAAATCATTTCACAGTATGTATGTAAATCAAACCACCATGCTGTATCCTTTAAACTTATACACTGATGTATGTCAATTATTTCTCAATGAAATTGGGGAAAAAAGGGTCATCCTTTCCCCCAGAGGCACCTCCCTTTGAGTGATCCTCCCTCCTGTAAGGACCTACACATACTCCCTGTGCAGACAACAGGGAGGCCAGTTCTGAGTTGGAGTCCAGAGGGATGACCGCCACAGCCCGTGCAGGTCCCAGGAGGCAATCTCTGCTCCATCACAGGCCTGTGGGGCAGTGGACTGCTGTCCAGGCCATAGGACACAGCCTGGGCCCTTGAGAAGTAGGAGTCCAGAGACACTGCCAGGTGTAAAAGAGCAATCAGCAGGGATCAGCTCCTGGAAGCCAGGACTGTCCTTCCACAATGGATGCACTGGGAAGTAGCATAGCAGGGATTTCAACATAGGCCTGTTTGGCTTCAAACAGGAACTCTTCCCATTAGGTTTCCCCTCCTTGCTTCTAGAGTTATTCACACCTTTCCCACTGCCCTGCCCTGATGAAGGCCTCAGTCCACCGGCTATTGCTGACAGCCAGACCTTGGAGGGATGGCCAACCCTCTGGAAAGGAGGTAAAGGAAAGGGCCAAGAACTCGGGAAGGATCTGTTGCGGTGGTAGCTGTGCTCAGCTTTCTGGATTCACAGCTGAGCTCTGCATGGCAGCCAGGGAAGTTGCTCAGGAAAAGAATTAACTGGTCTTGGTGAGTCTGGAAGGCCCCAGAGGCAACCCCAGGCTCACTTTGTCCTGGCCCCTTCCCAGGCATTTCCCTGAACTCGGGACTGTCAGCCAGGTCACATGGGCTGGTAGGCTGTGAGGAAGCAACCATTCTGAACATTCTTTAGTTCAGGGGAGGCAACTCTCTTCCGGCCACTCCTGGAATTCCCAGAGCCTTGGCTCCCAGGAATGAGATCTCCCAAGAACCAGCTCCCTCAGTCCTTCCTCTGAGAGAGCACCCGCTCCCTGCTTAGGCAGTCAAGGGGAACTGGAGGCAAGTTCATTACCTGTGCAGTTCCTTAAGTCGGCAAACACCTTGGTCAAGCACTTCCCATTTGATTGATATTTCTAAGGCAGCCTGTGACTGCCAGGTCCATGCAGGTACTTCCAAGGCATGGTTGTCTTTGGTCTGCCCAACACTCCCACAAAAGACCAGCCCTCTCCTGTGTGACAGACACAGAGCCCAAAGCCAAGGTGGATGTGGTTCTTCCATGTATCAGAGCCCAGACATATAGGGGGGCAGGTCTGATCCTGGGCTGTGTGGCTCCAATGAACTAAACCACCCACCTTGCACTTTGCAAAGCAGTGTCCTGGGCAGAGGTGGGCTAAGCTCTGGTTTGTTCTGTGTGGCCCAAGGGTATTTCTGGAGTTTAAATGAGAGCCCATCTAGAGAAAATGCTGAACAAACTCAGGCTGTAAAGTCAGTATAGCCTATGAGAAGCAGCAACTTTAAAAAATAAAATAGCATTGACTAGAAGAGTAAAAAGGGAAGAGAATAGCATGGGAAACATTGGCATATGTCACCCCTACTAAGGGAAAAGATAATCTTCACATGTGTGTGTATTACAATGTCAGGTGCAATTTTTACTGTATAATGTGGTCAAAAACGTGTGCTGCTCTGGTGTAAATAGAACCTGATAATGAATGTGTCTCAACCTCCCCGAGTAGAAGGAAAGAAGGTGGACTATAACACTAGATTTTCTTGATGTAAAAAGAGTTTAAATAATGTTTTAACAGTTTTAAAATCAAGATACACTTTGCAATTACATTATACATCTAATGGCTGTTATTTTCATTTTTAAAGCCCTATAGGCTATACAATTAAATGATAGTTCAGAACCAAAACCTCATGGTTACAATTGCTACCCTTTTCTGTGCCTCCTGTTTTGGGCTCTTATATCAGGATATTGAACTTAGTACTTCAAGAATAGAGCAACTGACTAATATGCATTATAAAGATACCACTGACCAAAGGCATAGGCAAGGACCAGAGGCTCGGAAAGCTCCAGGGGAGCAGCAATTGCCACAGAGCTGCAGCTCTGGAAGCCAAGCACTGACTCCATAGTTTATCTGTGCACTCTACAAAAGACTGGGGTTTGAGCCACTCCAGGAAGAATGCCATCTTAGCTCTAGGCTTTTCCAGAATAACAAAACAGATCTCACCTACAAGGTACTTTCTCTGTAGCTTCCAAGGTCTGTGTCCTAGATAGCAGCAGCCAGGAGCCAGATTGCCACCATAGTGCCTCATCAGGGAACTCAGTTCCAATGGGGTAGGACTCATGGAGCCCCTGCTGACCTCACCACACATGGTCCTTGTGAACCTGTGTCTGGCGTTGCACCCAAAAAGCCACAAGGGGCAGGGGCCTGAAGCCTGGGGTCCTAGAAAGTGCAGGACTTGAACCCCAAGATCTCCCCAAGAGTATCAATCATCCCCATGGGCAAGCAAAGGTATCAGTGATGCTATTCAGATACCCTTTCAAAGTCCTTGAAAAATGCAGTAACCATTCACCCTGATGTGCCCAGATAGTCCCAGTGTCTGCCTATATCCCCCCAAATATGACTAATAATACCCTTTCTCTCACAAAATGTCCTAGTTGGAATGATAAATTCTGTGGCTCCCTTATCAAAGAATGAATGGATTTCTGAGGTCTGCTGAGCTCATGACTAGAATGGCAAATGATCCTGCTCCTTCTCTCTCTTTTCTTCCTCTGTCCCCTCCTGTCCCTCCAGGAAAGCCTGAATTTCAACCCAAGATCCATGTCCCACTTCCTCCCCTGGACATCATCTCCTCTCTTTAGCCAAGTATGGAGCCACTTTCTGGGGCATCTGAATCTCCAGCCTGGCCTTGGACTCCTGATCCTACTAGATATAAGACAGGGAACCTGGCCAAGCAAAAGAAAACCTCAGAATCCACAGGGCTTGAGAAGGATCATTGGGCCTATGCTCAATGCCCACCCTGTCACAGACCACCCCTGAGACCTGGGGAAGTCTCTGAGCCTCCCTGAGCCTTGGTATCCTTGTCTGTGTTTCCTCATCCACAGTTTATGAGATTGGGAATGGGACACCCCTGGACTGCCCCAAAGGTGCACGTGCAGAAACCAAACCCGAGTTCTTGACTCCTCATACCAGGCACATAACTTACACTAACTGATGCTCTGTGCACCCTGCAAGGGCAGTGGTATTGCTGATGAGACAACAGTCAAGTTATAGCACTTTCCAAAGCCATGTGTGTAAAAGTAGCAGAACCTTGAGTCTCCACATTCTGTTTTGAGCCCTCTGATTCACCAGTTAGTCTTCCTTCCTGTGTGTTTCCATTGTAGCCCTCTGCTGAGGCCTGGCCTGACATACCAGGGTGACGTGACTCATATCTGAACAGAGTCTGGCACACAGGAGTTACATGGAAGTGTCTCCTGGACATCACAGTGGTGACAAACACCCCCCCAGTCATGAGCAGTGGTGTGCTCAGGAAGCTGGGTGAAAAAATGCATTCTTTAGTTGAAAAAAAGTAGAATCACACCCTGTCCTGCCCGGTCAGCATGGAGGAGGGAGCTAAGAGAGTAGCAGAGATAAGAAAGGTGGACCTGAGGGCAGATCCTGTTCCGCAGGAACTGATTAGGTGCTCAACGCAGGCTGTCTGCTCTGCATACAGGCTGTCTGCTCTGCATACAGGACGTCATCAGCCTGACACAGTAGAGAGAAGCAAGTGACTTCTAAGGGGTGTCCAGGGTCAGCACCAGACCTGGGCCTAAGCCTTTCTGTCTCTGTGTGGTTTGGGTTTGGGTCTAGTGCCTGGGGGATTGTGGCTATATATCCTGAGTTCCACAAAGTGCAGTACTAAGCTGGGGTTCTCTACTTGACTTTGCCCCTCAAAACCTGCAGATCTTTCCCTCATTTCTCAGTGTTACCTCCTATAGCCTCCATTTGTAATCAAACCCATGTTTTAATAAAGTGTCAGGCGCTTTTGGTGATGTTCATCCCTTCAGCGGTCTTTTTTGAGGGCCAAAGGAATGAATTCTCCTCACTTCTTTTTCCCCATGCCCTTCTCCCAGTGCTCTCCTGCTAAGGTGGCCTGGTCTTTTGAAGTACCCAAGGGCAGAACATTTTCATGAAGTTGGGGTTCAGGAATGTAGAGGTCTGGCCTTGGCCTTACAGAACACAGGCCGAGTCTACCCACCCTGGGCTCGACTCATTGTTTCCCTTTCCTATATCCGCACTACTCTCTGCTTGAATTTTAGACCCATCTCAGGGCTCTCCTATCTCAGCTGTCCTCCAAGATGCCTCATCCAGGGCTTTGGATCCTGCTCCCCTTGGCCCTCGATCCATCAGCAACAGCTGCCAATTCTGCCACATTCATGGGAATTTCCAGATCGTGAATCTCCTGGGGCCACCATTAACTTATTGCAATAAAATTTAATTATTTGTTGAACTGAATATTTAAACAAAACCCCAAGATTATGTAATTGCCATCCACTACAGCTCCCTGACCTGCAGTTTTGAAAGGGTTGGGACAACTGCATCTCTGGGCCAGACCCAGGGGCTCCTTACAGCCACAAATCCCTGTGAAGTTCTGGCACATAGGGCACAACCGGTTATAAGTCTGCTGCTAAGGACATGGTTTGAAACTCATTTTTGCTCTTTTATCTGTGAACTGAAAATCTTTCATCTGGATTTCACCATTTTTTAGTTTTGCTGATGATTCACAAACTACGGACCTCCACAGTTTTGAACATAGTGTTCTTGGGAGCTCAAATTCCCAGCTTCCATCCTTCACTCCCAATTGTTCCAGCTTTCGGCAAATTCACTCCAACAGCTGTGCCGCCAGAGATCCCCAGCACTACCTCATGCCTGTGTAACCAAGACAGAGATCTCTTCCACAAGCAGCCATGGATGTTCTCCCATGCCCCCCTAAATGCTGGTTTCCAAATAAAATGAGACAGATGACAGACAGAGCCCTCACCAGGGTTTCCCCCACCCCTTAGTATGGTTCCCACCTAGAAGTTGCTTAGAAGGCTATATATAGATGTCTATGTAGCTTGGAAATAGGACTTCCATCTTCTCTTCCCCCAACACACCATAAGCTGTTTTATAAGAATCAGATCAAAATGAAACATTTGTGAGGTTCCTAGCACTGAAATGCTCCTTCCCCCTCCCTTTTTCCCACATGTTCACACTATTCAGTATCAAAATGAAACAAAACAATACAGAAAGAGACATCGTAGCAGGTTTGGGCTTGGAATTGTGGCTGGAACTTGTGACTTTCACTTAGGAGAAATCCTATCTTAGAGACCCAGCCAAACCTAAACACTGGAAGATCCAGGGGGCTACTGCCCCCAGCCTTTGGAAGTACCTTCAGCCTTGATTTGCGATTCTTTGGGCATGTCTCTGATGTCTGGTGCAATGAAAGGCAGGCTCCCAGAACTTTGCACTTCCCAGCACCCAGAAACAGAAATACAGGAGCTTTCTGACTCCTTGGACATGGCCAACAGAGATCATCTGCACCTGTGGTGAGAAGATATTCAGAGATTTGAGGAGAGTCCAAAGGGAAAAAACAAAGTTAAAATGGGTAGAAAATAGAATTTATAAAATAATATTAAACATTTAGTTTTAAACAATGTAAGGAGAGCCTTTAAGATGGTCTAGAACTATTTAGGATTTTGGATTCAATCAATTTATTTTCTCATAAAAGATTGAGAAGTACTTCATAGATAGCAAGGTATTGGATTCTGGAGCAGAAAGATCAGCTTCACTTTGCTTCTTGTTTGCCTTCCTGCCCGATGAAGTGTGAACTCACAATAGGCACTCAATAAAAATGTTCTATGTAGATCTTACCATTCCTTTATGTGAAACCTTCTAACAACTTCCCATGGCTCCCCTCTCCAGTCCCACTTCCCCTCCCCACCCTCAATTACACTGTTTTCCTTCTGCTTCCTCCAGAGTCCTCAAATGCACCTTTCCTTTGCCCAAGACCTCTTCCCAGATCTTCTGTCCCATGACACCCCTTTTCTTTCAGCTGGACTCCCCTGTCCCCTTCATCTCTGATAATGCTTTCTGCTCTGCCCCATTCCCTTCACAATCCACAGTCCTCTGCACAATCTTCATCCCTTTGTTAAGTGTTTGTGGCCCATCCTCCCCACTGGCTGAGAGCTCCAAGAGGCAGACAGTTTTGTCCATGCCACACCCCAGCTGTTCCTGTTAGGATACCCTCTGAGGACAGCTGACCATTCTACAGTCTCTCCTCTCTGGACGTCTTCTCTGATGACATAGTCAAGACCAGGTTTGTCTGCCTCCTCTTTGGTCAAAGCCTGACTTACTATCCCAAGAAAGAAGGCACAAGCCTGACACATGTTAACTATTTACAAAGCAATGCCTGGTTTTCATTGTTGTTGTCCGTATGTCCTGAGAATTTTGCCTTGGTCAAATTATCATCATTAAAATAATAGGGCAAGCTAGTATTCCTCTAAACACTTTCATGTGGTTACACGTGTAATATATGTCAATATACATTCTATTTACACAAACTATCATATTCATTTTATTTAAAATACATTTTTAGTTTAGCATGTTTAATATAGAACACTGTAACTACCCAGGACTACAAATTAAACCATTAGGGGAAATTAAATATTCTATTTTTAACATACTTGTGAAAATCTACAAAGGACTTGCTCACAATTATCTGTCCTGTTTAGCACTTTTTTTCCCCTGTAAATATTTGGAAAGGAGATTATTGCCCAAACTCATTTTCAGGGAGTAGAAAAGAAAAGAAAAATCCAAAAAGTGGATTTAGTAAAAAAAAAAAATACAGAAAAGCAAAGACATAGAAGCCCAATCTGGGGGCAACAGAGTGTTCCTGGCGGAAACCTCGGTGGCCCTCTCAGCTGAAGCCACTCCTTAGGATCTTGATCTTCTGGCTGTCACTGATGAAATCAGAGTCTGTAGGTAGGATCTGCTTACCAATATTTTTTTGTTCTGTAGGTAATTTCGCTATGGGAAATCATTGCTCTGGATCAGTGGTTTTCAAATTTGAGAGATTATCAGAACTGCCCAAGGGCTTCTTAGCAGATTTATTGGCTCCAACCCCCAGAGCTTCCAGCTCAGCAGGTCTGGGGGAGACATAAATAGGTGGTGCATCTCTAACAGGTCCAGGACTGCTGGGTTAGAGAGAACCTGTGCTCTGGAACTCAGGCATTCAGGCTTGTTAAAGGTTTTGGGTGGTGTATAGGCATTGACCTTATACTGTCCCAAGGGCCATGGGGCAAGAGTACCACAAGACTCCAGGAGTAGGGGTGACAATCAACCCCTGGAATGTTAATCCTAACTCTTTGTTACCACTCCACATGCACTTCTTGACTCTGGTGTAGAGTCCAGGATATTTCTTTAAGATTTCGTTGTTGTGAAATCCTCTCTTAATTGCAGCTGAGTTTGGTCAACCACACCTTCTACTCACTGGTCTCGGCACACCTGATATAAAGACCAGGGAAGCTATCATCTTAGTTTCTTAAACATTTCCTCAATACCTCCTTGGATGGAGTGCCAATGCTGTTGCCTGGTTCCCAGCCTGCGCCAGCTGATGCCAGGCCAGCAGGCTCAGCCTTCTTACGCTCCAGTGCCTCTTCCCCTCCAACTCTGTTTGTCCCCCCAGGAGAAAAGCCCCTATGACTCCTTCCATTTCTAACTAGCCCTCCACCAAACCAAACATGATGGCGCTGGGGTGGGAAGAAGGGTCATGTCTAGTCAGGCACCAGAGAGTAGGGAAAATTTGATGCTATTTCTGTCACTAGCTGTGAGACCCTATAAAAGCCCCTTTCTGTCCCTGAGCCCTAATGACTTTCAATTGCCTTTGCAACCAGAATCTGGGGTACCTCTGGCCCTTGTTACTGAAGGAAACCTCCTGCCATCCCAGATCCATTGGCTCCTTGGGGTATATTTTCCCTCACCTTATGGAATAAAAGGCTTTGTAGGGCTGGGGATTGGGGAGACTGACTCATACTTTCTCAAGGCTTGCTCTGAGAAGTCTGGTGAGGGACCCTAGTCCAGACTGCCCTGTCTTGGGGCTTGGCAGCTGCTCCCAGTCTCCTTTCTTTCTGATTTATTTCCACATCCTTTCCCCATTTCTAAACACCCAGAAACACAGCGTCCTAGACCCGTTTGGTGTGTCCTCCCCTTCCAGGCTTCCTGTTTGTCCCAGAATTGCTAGAATAGGAGAGGGGAGAGTGGGAAGGGGAGGGAGGGAGGGAGGGAGGGAGAGAGAGATTGATTCCGTTTGCTGAGGAAGAAAGTGAATCTACCCAAACCCCAGCTGCAGAAACCCTCAGGGTGGAAAACTCTGAGGTCCAGGTGCTGAGAATCCCACATATATATCTTCTATCTGACCTCTCAGCTGAGTTCCAAACTCATAAATTTAATTACTTGCTTGGATATCGAAAGCATCTCAAACTTTGCTTGGACAAAACTAAAATCTTAATGTTCATAATCCCCTTGCTCAGGTCGGGGATATTCTCCTAGTCTTCCTATCTCAGGTATCATACAAGTGCTGCAGCCAAAAACCCAGATTCATCTATGGTTCTTCAGATGAACATCCCCACCCACCATCCCACCCATCAGCAAAGAAAAGGGCTTATTTAAAACCTAAATACAAACTCAAATTCTCTAATAGCTTCCCAGAGCCTTCTGGGCTTCCACACCTGATCACACCTGCCCTTGCCTGCTGCCTCACTTGACTGCACAGGGAGCTTTCAGTGGGTGTAGGGAGAGCAAGCAGGGTTAGCCAGCAGAGGGATGGGAGGGGTGTCCACAGACAAGGTGAGGACCATTCCTGGAGCCTTGATGGGCAAGCATCCTACCCATTTGCTTCTTCCAAACTGGACACCCTCCTCCTCTCCACTTCCCAGTCCATCACTGTGAACCCAGCCTCATTACCCCATTAATGTTCCCATTATTCTCATTCAATTGATGTGATTTTCTTAGTGTATTCAGCAAACTTCATTATATTCACTCAATTCCCTGCAGAACTTGAGGGCAGTCAGCTGCAGGGACTTAGGTGTTTGTGTGGAGGCAGAGAGGGGATGGAGATCCAGGTTTAATGAGTATCCTGGTGACTCAGTCCCTCAGATGGTGTTTAGAGACACCACCAGCAAAAGAGGTTACTTTTTGGGATGGGATTCTGGGGACACTGTGCAGAGTTGTCACCCTCCAGACCCAGTCCCACTCTCTGGGGTCTGACCTCTTCCCAGGAAGCCAACCTGGCCAGCACTACTGTCTGGATTACCCACAGAAGGTGAGGACAGCAGGAAAGGTGAAGTCAGGATGTTTAGTCCCTGGATTCGTCAGACCTGGTCACTCAGGTTTCTGCTGATATAAGGTTGGAACTATGCCCAGAGGCAGTCCCTGACTTTGCACCTAGTGACTGCTTCCTCTCTTCCCTCTTCTCAGGAGGTGGCAACCCCTCAGAGAGATGCTTGTCCTGCCTGCTCCTTTGTAAAGAGTTCCTTTTTAAACTCTTCTGAAATAACCCTAACTTAAGTGACTGCCTGTTTTTTACTGAGACACTGATTGCTACACTCACTTTTACATTTTCATATTATATTTTTTCATGGTTTCTGAATGTCTTATAACGAGCCATTTAAAGAACAAGGAAAGGCAACATTCAGACGCTCACAGGAAGGGGCTGCTCCCTGACCTGGCTCACTCTGGGCCCAGGTTTCAATACCAACAGAGATACAAAGCTGACCCATTTTCAGCATCTGTGCACAAAAATACCCGGAGAGTGTATGTATGTGTGTGTCAGGATAGGGGGTGGTGATTAATTTAGTCAGTTATAATGATGCCAAAAAGATTTGTTGAAGAGGACTCAGTTCACACTCAGGAGTGAAAATGTGGGAACTCTAGCCTCCTTTAGTTCCATAGTCTGCATCAAGCTTGGAGGCTTCAAGCTTTGGATGTAGGCAGACCTGGGCTCCAGTTCAGGCTTAGCCTGTTGTGACATCAGATCAATTACATAACCTCTCTAAGCCCCAACCTTGTCATTGGAAGAATATTTACCTGTGGTGAGAACTGTATGAGATAATCTGTTTAAAATATTTAGTGAATTAGCTGAGACTTCCGGCCAAGATGGAGGCATAGGTAGACACACTGTGCCTCCTCGCACAACCAAAAGACGGACAACAACAAATTTTAAAAGAAAAAACAACCAGAACTGACAGAAAATCGAACCGTATGGAAGTCCGACAACCAAGAAACTAAGAAACATACATCCAGACCGGTAGGAGGGGCGGAGAGGACTCGCGTGGCGGGGC
>VMDR010030948.1:0-12198 GCA_007922815.1 Macrotus californicus
CAAAACACGCATACAGTATTTGCATGAAATATTTAATAAAACATATCAGTGTTCTAAAAATATACACAAAATGCAACCACTGATAGACATAAGCTTATTATAAAAATCATTCAAATCACATGAATTTTCATGGTCCTCAGAAACGGATTCACTTAAAGATTTTTTTTCCCTATTAGCCAATCAATAGGAAAAATAAAAAGGATAAATGGATCACTTATGAAAGCAATTGTCTAGGATGTCATGTATACTCAAAGTGTTCTAGAAAATAAAGTCACTTCCCCACTCATTCAATGGTATTACCCTAATACCAAAATCAGATAAAGACACCCAATTAAAAAAAAAACAACAAAAAAAAACTAGAGACCAATATTTCTCCTGACCATAGACACAGAATTTTTAAACAAAATTTTAGCAAATTTAATCCAATTTATATGTTAAAAAATCACAGCCATATACGTTTTACTCTAAGAAAACAAGGTTCCTTTAACATTCCAAAAGCTATCGATGTCATTCAGCTATTCTAAAGCCTACAAAAGAAAAAACCATATAATTAGCTCAGTAGGTACAAAAAAGGCCTTTGATGAAATTCAATGATAAAAGCTCTTAGCAAACTAAGAAAGGAACTTCTTGAAACTAAGAAAGGGCATCTATGAAAAACCTACTGCTAACATCGTACTAAACGTTAAAAGCCTGAGTGTTTTCCCTCTAAGTTCAGGAAAAAGACAAGGATGTCCACTATCATTATATCCATTCAAAACTGTTATAGATGTCATATCCAATACAACAAGGCAAGGAAAAAAGTTAAATTTACCTGTTTTTAGTCCCAGAATATATGACAATCTACACAGAAAATCCTGTAGCATTTACCTGCAAAGAACCTCATTAAAATCAATTGGTGAGTTTAGCCAGATTGCAAGTTATAGACCCAATATATAAAAATCCATTTTATTTCTGTATGCTAGCAATAAACAATGGAAAATTAAAATGTAAAACAAAGTATTAACATATGTAATAACACCAGAAATCTTACTATTTAAAGGTAAACCTAATAAACACTTTAAGACATGTATTGCTGGAAAAAACTGAAGGTCTAAATAAAGTAAGAGATATGTTGTGTTAATAAATCAAAAGATTCAGTCTTGTGAAGATGTCATTTTTCCCCAAATACATTTAAAGATTCAAAACAATCCCAATAAAAACTGCAGAAACCTTTTTAAAGTAAAAGTTATTAAGCTGATTCTCATATTTTGATGGAAATGCAAATGATCTAGAACATGTATTTCTCAAAAAGACGAACAAAGTTGTAGACTTTCACTACCTGATTTGAGGACTTTATTATAAGGCTTCAATAGTCAGATAGAATGACAAAGATATGTACACCAATGAGTGGAACAGAATACAAAATACTTAAATAGACCTACCTCTGCTTGGTCGATTTATTTTTGATAAAGATGCCAGGGAAATTTAATGAGAAAGGGATCATCTTTTCACCAAATGGTGCTATTACAAATGAACATTCCTACACAAAAATGATAATAAACCTCACACCATATGTACAAATTAACTTAATGGCCTGAATGTAAAACCCAAAATAAAGCTTCTAGAAGAAAACAGGAAAAAATTCTTTCTCTCTTTGGATTAAGCAATGATTTATTATGTTAAGGTAAAAGAGGTAAGAACTACGATAGAAAAAAATTAAATAGACTTTATTAAAATTTGAATATTTTGTTGTTTAAAGCCACTGTTAAGGACATGAAAAAACTAAACCATAGATTGGGAGAAAAATCTTTTGGAAAAGTTTTATGTGTCAAGAGCTTCTGAAAGACCTGGGATTTTATGCTATATTAGCAAACTGACACATTAGCCTGCCATGGGTGACCTGAGCATACGGGGTCACAGACAAAGGACTTTATTACTCACAGAGCAAGCACCCAGGGGGGTGACGTGCAGCTAGGCCTTGGTGGATACCGCACCTGAAGTAGATGTGCATCACAACTGAGTAAGTCCAAGCTTAGAAAAACCCCTTTCCTTTTCTTAAAGACTGTGATAATCTGGGGGATATCTTTATCACCCTAGACAGCCAACAAATTTTTCCTCTCCCAAAGGGGCACACTGCAAAGATAGTCTAGAACAACAGCTGTCTGGGTCCATTCACAAAATTTACAGAAACAGATGAGACTCATGGAGAATTCTCTCTCAATGGCAGCCAAAGATGAACATATGTAAGAGTATATGAAGAACCCTGGAAACTCAGTAATAAGACAAACAATCCACAATTTTAACAAAGGAGTTAAACAGACGCTTCCCCCAGAAGAGATGCTAATAGTGTGACAGCAGAGAAGGAAGGACCTGGAGGGTATTCTGCTGAGGGAAATAAGGCAGTCAGAGAAAGACAAACACCATATGATTTCACTTCTGTGTGGGATTTAAAGAACAATATAAACAAAGAGACACGACAGAAACAGATTCATAGACACAGAGAGTGGACTGATGGCTGCCCAAGGCGGGGGGCAGGGGGTGTAGTTGGGTGGGGGGCAGGGGTTTGCAGGACTGGGTGAGAGAGGTAAAGGGATTGAGAAGTACAGATCGGTAGTTACAAAATCATCACGGGGTTATAAAGTACAGCCCAGGAAATACATACAGTTGATGATATTGTAATAACTCTGGATGGTACCAGGTGGGTACTGGAAATATCAGAGGGACACTTTGTAAAGTATAGCATTATCTAACCACTGTGCTGTACACTTGAAACTAAATAAAATTTAAAAAGATATGCAAATGGAAAAGAGCATAGTGAAAGCATTCCTTATCATTTGTCGTTAGAGAAATGCACATTAAAACCACAAGGCCCCAACCCACATTCTAGAATAGCTAATATTCAAATACCAAGTGCTGTTGAGGATGCTGAACAACTGGAAATCTGAAGCATTGCTGGTGGGAATAAAAATGATACAGCTATTTTGGAAAACAGCTTGGCATTTTCTTATAAAGTCAAACACACCCTTATCATGTGACCTAGAAATTCTACTATTAGGTCTTTACCCAAGAAAAGTGAAAACATATGCCCACACAAAAATGTGTACACTAATATTCATAGCAGCTTTATTCAGAGTAGCCAAAACCGGAGCACAGAGCATTGATTCTTCACGAGTCTCCTGCATTTCTGCCTGTCTTGCCAATAGAGGCGATGACTATCTTTGTTTCTATCGCTTCAGAAACATGTATGAAGCCTTGGAAAACATAGTTTTCCCAAGGGCAGGTCACGTTAGTGTTGCTGTTCAGTACAGTAAAGACAGTGCCTTCCTCTGGATCAGCAACCAGGCAGGCTTGCTGCCTGCTGGAAAAGATTCGTGTTCCCTGAGTTCAGGATTCCTCTCCTGCAATGCAACCATCAACTGGCCCTCTTCCTTTCAACCTGTGGGAATGGGGTTTCAGAAGATTGGCAACAGGACTGAGACTCTGGCTATGCTATTGCAAAGAGCAATAAATTGTCCTTGGCCTGTGACCCAGGAATGTCATGTCTTCTGCCAGGATCCATGAAACTAAGGCAGATTAACTGGTTAGCTTGTACACAGAGTAGACGATTCATAGTTCTTGACACCAGAAACAACGCAAATGTCTAGCAAATATCTACCAAAATGTGGTATATCCATGAAATTTAATCTTACTCAGCAATAAAATAGAATGAACTACTGATACATGCACCAACAAGGGTGCATTTTAAAGCCATTTATTCTAAGTGAAAGAAACCAGGTTGAAAAGATTACACACCATGCAATTCCACCTGATGGAAATTTACACCGGGTAAAACACAGTGATAAAGAGCTGAGGAGCAGTCAGTTACCTGGAGGCCTGACTGCGGAGCGGTATGCCAGCCAAGGGCATTCCAGGCAGAAAGAGCCGTGGAGCCTTCGAGATGCAGCCAGGCAGCGTGAGTTTAGTGTTAGATTGTGGGGGACATTCGTGATTTTCCTCGTCATCGTCCAATTTTCTAATTTCATGGCAAATCCATTAAAATGAACTGTTTCTGACATAAGAAATGGTCCTCCTAAATAGCAAATCATTGTTATTTTACACTATCACAATCTTTTTTAAAAAAATCAAACTTCTTGTGTATTATCAATCCCATTGGTAAAGATAAGTTATATTTAGCTCCAAAGCTATTTTTGAGTGTTAATTGTTGTCTTAGTCAATCTGGGTGTTTATGACAGAGTACTATAGATAGAGTGGCTTGTAAATAACAGAAACTTATTTCTTGCAGTTCTGGAGGCTGAAAAATCTGAGGTTAGGGTGCCAGGATGATTTGTTCTGGTGACAGCCTCTCTCAGGTCGCAGACTGCTGCCTCCTCGTAACCTCCCACGGCAGAGAGAGGATGAGAGCCCTCACAGGGGTCTCTTTCTAAGAGTGCTAATCTGCCCCCATGACCTAATGACCTTCCAAAGGCCCCACCTCCTAATGCCAATGCACTGAGGGCCACAATTTCAATACATAAATTGGGAGTCACTGGAACACAAATATTCAATCCATTGCAATTGCATATAAAGAAACAAAAAATAAGTAACTAGGAAAGTGAAAACACCAAACCTGGAGAATCATTGCATTGAATTGGTGAGGGGCACTCAGAGGCATTAAGTTCTGCATTCTAGAAATAAATTGAATTGCAGACAGATCCAATGAGTTGCCCGAATTTAATTATTATTTTTTTATTTAACAACTGTTTATTTAACACCGATCATTTTAGAATACTAACTCATTTAATCCTCCTAACAATCTTGATGTAGATGCCACAGCGATACGCACTGTGCGCATGAGGAAACTGAGGCACAAAGAAGTGAAGAGATGTCCCTTGTTCAGTGGCAAAGACAGGGCCAGTTCCCAGGCTGGCTGGTGTAGCCTTCACACGTCGGGTAAGAATTTCTTCTTCTCTAAACCAGTCAGTGGCAGAGTCAAGGCCAGAACACAAGATTCCTGACTCTAAATCCCATGCTCTCTCTGCTCTAAAATTTCCCAATTTTAGACAGGTTTTTCCTGATCCCAGTTACTAAGCCTCTTTGCTATCTTTACACCAAAATGCTTCCTTTTCTCCACAAACTTCAGTGTTGGTAGTGTTTCTCATTTTCACAGATGGAAATTTTCTCTCCCTCAGCTACACTCATTTTGCATCTCATCACAATCAAGTCATGGCTGGTAAAACCGCAACAAAAAAGCCTCAAACTTGTGCATTCCTTAAACAAGCAAAAAGAGAGAAAGAGCAAAAATAGATGGATAAATAACCACATGCAGTGTTTGCTTTTATTTGTCCTGGAAATGAAGGAACACAAAGCAAGCTGCCTGCACCTACCCAGTCAGCTCATTCACAGCCCAAATCCGTGGTGCTGGTGTATTTTACCATCACCTGCCTTTCAGGGGCCAGAGCTGAAGACTGCAGCAAGCCCTATTTTCACTTCACTTTCTATAATTGAGGGCTGAAAAATATGGGACTTCAACATCAGAGAACTGGGTAGTGCAAGGGGAGAGCACACCCTTGCGCCCCTGGAGAAGTTCCACACATGGATGCCGCCCCACCAAGGCAGTGACACCCAACTGAGGGACCTAAACCAGGGCCAGGCAAATAAAGAGATGTTTCTCCCTCCCTGTCTCCTTCCTCCAGTTCCAAGACACTGAAGGTGTTTGGGCCTGAAACATGGAGCAAGAAAAGGAGCTTTGGATTAAATGTGAACTTGAAAACTGAAAACTGGGCTGAGCTCCAGTAATCAAAATTGACCAGAAATATATAGGATCCGCCCAAGATGTTTTGTAAAGTCAGAAAAGAAGTCTTCTAATCAACAAAATCGAAGGCAGAATGGGAGGACAAACAGTTTTGAATTAACTCCAAATAAAACCGTTAGATTTGTAACAGCGTGTCCATTTTCCCACAGGCAGTTCATTTCTGTGTAAAGGAAATGTGTGTGTTCAGCAAATGACACGGACTCATTTTAACGGCATCATCACTGTGCTGTGGTAGCACCCACGCTTCATGTAGAAGGAAGGACCGATGTAGACAGATGCTCTGAAGCTGGTTCCTTTAGAATTTCTGTTTTCAGCCTCAGTGCTCAGTGGATGCTGACTTAACTGCAATGAGTGGGAGAGGAAATGCTCACCAGGCAGTTATGCTGACCTTGGGCAAATTATGGGACTCCCTCACCCTCAATTTTCTCCTATAAAACATGTGAATGACATCTGTTCATTGCGCTGTTTTAAGGATTACATTGTGTCTTCCACAATGGCTGGCACAGGCGCCCCTGAAGTGCTCAGAGAATTTCAGCCTCGACAAAATGCCTTTCTGATATAAAACTTGACACAATAACCCCCACTTAAGTGGACATGAGTACCAAAAGGACTTTGTGGAAAGACTGTTTCATAGAGAAGGCATCCACATGGCATGGAGGGGGAACACACTCAGGACCTCCCTCCCTCCAGATTAAGGCCGTGGTTTCCTGAGAAATCTTAAAGCATAGTTTGTACTAATAACCACTGGATGTCATCTTTATAATCCTGTTTAAAAACAGGTCTGTTTGCTGATTTTTAAGCATTCAGATTTGAAAATGTGTAGCCTGTTCAAGGAGACCATAAGATAAACAGAACAGGGCTCCAAATGGGAAAATTAGTAACAAGTATAGGTCCAAGAATATCACTTTTCTTTTTAGAAGGCAATGCAGAGCTGGAAGGGGGGAGGGAAGGGAGGGAGAGAGAGGGACAGAGACAGAGAGAGAGAGACAGAGAGAGAGAGAGAGAGAGAGAAGAATGTGTCCAAGAACCAGTAACCAAGGCAGTGAGTGGTACACAGATCGAAGAGCACAAAACGACAAGAGAGATGAAGGGTAATTAAGGGCTGCAGAGCAATGGGGAACCTTCCAAGAGAAAAATCATACCTTCCCTTTGAATAGAAGTTAGAAGTAGTTGGAAAGAGTCCTGGAGCCATGAAAGTCTCCCATAGCTGAGAGAACACTAAAAATCTTCGAGACAAAAATGAAAGCAAACTCTTAAATACACGGAGTTTGTGTAAGTTATAACTTGCCAAGTGCATCCCGCACTCCTCTTTGACTCTAACTTCGATATTAGAAGAAGGCAAAATACATTGTATGGGTTGTATATTCATTGATATACACATAATTTTTTTCATAACTAATTACATAGAAATAACAAAGTTAAGTGCTTCTTGCTTTCTCTCTTTGGTTCCAGTTATTCTTACCTGAAAACAACAAAACAAAACTATTCTTGGGCACCAAGTTGTTCCAAACCCAGACCAATGGCTTATAGATGTACATCAGAATCAGCTGGGACATTTTCAAAACAACAAACATACTTGGTCCCCAGTTTCAAACATTTAAATCAGAAACTCCTAAAGTGGGCGGAGTACAGGAATGCACGTTATAATATGTTAAGTCCCCTGAGGTCTTATACACCTTTCATGATAACTGCTAGCCTGGCCCATCCAACTGGTGGCAGCTACCGATTTGCGTGCATTACCCCCGGGGGAAGAACGAACCCACCACCACAACCCTTCTCTCTTGCTAAAGCCTTCTATCCATTCACTTAGCAACCTCTGGCAAACTAGCCTGGAGAATTCTAACTTGTTTTAGTTTTAATTAAGAAATCTAGGTGCATCCTAAGTCTTTTCAAACATAAGAGGTAGGACTTGCTCAATAATGATTTATTGTCAATTAATCGAGGCTAAATTCTGATATTGAAATCATTCGCGCTTTTTTCCTGGTGGTCTACAGCACCGGTGTTTTCTGGGAGGTCCAAACACAGCAGAGGACAAAAGTGACCTCTTTCTTAGGCCATTTCTCCTACTGTTGGGATTAGTTAATCAATAACAGGCAATTGAGCACCTGTTATAACAGGGCACTCTCCAGGTGGTGTTGAAAGGGCTATGCATTCACCTTGGTCTGTGTTTTTAAGAAAATTAAAATGCAATTTGGGGAGCCAATGCATGAGAAAATAAGCAAGAGGAATAAAAGCAGGATATGAGAGTCTGAAGTCAAACAAGAGGAGCAAAAATCAAATAAAAACGTGCTGTTATGTAAAGAAGGGAAGCTACTGACTGAGCTTATTAGAGAAGACTCTTAATAGAGAAGGAGGCCCGAACACAATCCTAAAGAATAGAAATGATGAGTTGACTAGAGCATTCAGACTCAATTTTCAGCTGCACGGTCAACAATGGGGTTCTCAATATCAAGAAAGACAAAGATGGCGGGCGCCAGGCCTGTCTGTGCAAGGCTCACACTCGCTCACACTGAAGTGCAGGTCTTCATCACTCACACAAACAGCTATTGAGAGAGCGTGGCCAGCTCCACGGAGGCAGCAGGTCTCTGAGATGGCCTCACCTAACAGAAAATGATTCGACAGGACGAATTAGAGAAAAAATGGCCTTCCAGAGAAAGGACACAGGCTATATCTAGGGAAGAGCAAGTAATTTAACTCAATGGGACATTGAAAAACAAAACAAAACTAAAGGGTTTTATCAAATGTCTAAAGAGGCTTGAGTCATATTTTAGAAAATTCAGAATGTCAGTTTGATATATGTCTATTTAATTTAATAGTTAGTGTGGAGTTATTAAAATGTACGCTCTGTGGAATTCCGTAAGCAGAGTTGTAATTTAGAAGGAAAATGTTGGCGGCAGCCTGTGGGCTAATTGGGAAGAAAGAAAGAAGGGGCAGGAAGAGCAGAAGGTTCCTGCAGGAGTCCCAGTGAGAGGAAGGGCGGTGGAACGTGGGCTGCAGCCCCTTCCCCTCCACTCTGCAGATTCCTCTGGGTAAAGAGATGTCACGAGAACCTTCCTCGTTTAGTAACCAAAAGAACCATTTCTTCTCAACAAAGTACTGAGGAGAAAGTGGGTTAAATGATTACACCCTAACAACTTTCAGTAAAAATTAAAGCATCAATGCATTTGTTAGATTATAGCACCTATATTTATACATAAGTTTATATATTGAATATACAACGCTGAAAAGAAAAAACAGTCCCACCTTCTGCTTCGGGCAGGTAGGTGAGCAATGCCTCATATGCAAACTCCCCAACTGTTCATATCACCCTCCCACCTGCCCCCTGTGTTCATCCAAGGAGAGAGAAAAGCATTGAATGAGCAGAAGACTTGCCTTCAATTCTCTGTCTCAAATAGGCAATTCCAACTCAAAATCCCACACTACGATACTTGCATTAGTGGAAATATAAGGTAAAGGCACCGGGGAGTGCTGGGGAGACACGACCCCTGTGAGTTAGACCTTGTGGAGGTCATGCTGCAGCAGCACTCACCGGCTACCGAATGAGCGTCATCACCGTGGGAGGAGATAGTTCTGATGGACTGCAAGTCTCATGGGGGTTATTTTATTGACTTGTGGGTCATCTTTCAAGATGTTTTTATAATTTTATATTGTTTATATTTAGAACAACTGCCCGTTATGCCCATTACGTAGAAAAGAAAAGCAAGGCAAAGAAAAAGCTCATTGTCTCACAGCTAGCTAAACTGGGACCTGGCCTTCAATTTCTAGTGAGCTATTAATGCTTCTGCAGTTAAACTTTATTGGGTTTCCTCTTCATATTCACTGCGATCTTCTGCTCTCATCTCTGAGCCAAATCCACGTCTTCACCTTTGCATCAGTTGCCTTTGATGTCATGCCTAATGTCTTCTGAGGTCAAAAAGGAACTTAGAGCATATTAAAAAAATACTCAGAGGGTTTGATGGATGTTAAATTGCTCTTATAAAATAACATCTTGACATAAGTTAATTGCAAATTAATGAAAAGCATATGAATTATAATACATTCAAATAAAATTCATTGGTTCAAAAAAATAAAGGCAAATCTGCTTAGCATAAAACACTCTGCCAGTTCCCAGATACTTAGGCAATAAATCATGACAGTCTCTGACCTAACACATGCTGGAGGGTCTGTCTCCACGTTAGAGGAGGCACTTCCACAAGTGCTGAATGACCAATCTTCTGAAAACCAGCTGAAGATTTGGAAATTGCATTCCAGTACTCCTTTATTGCTGTAAAGAAGTCCAGGGATGACAAAGTTCTCTCCCCACAAAGGCCCCTGAGTGACCTGGGAAACGCACTTGTAAAGACAGTGAGCTCTAGCATTTATCAGATTAGTCCACTCTCTGGTCTGCAGCAACTTCCAGTGGGAAGAACTTTCAATTTCTCTGAAAGCCCCAATCTTCTCCAAGGAAAGTGTTGCAGTTTAAGCTCATATAAGCCCAAAACTTAAATGCAGATTCATTCCAGATGTTATTGATGATGGTAACCCCCTCCTACTAGACAACACTAAGAATTCTGTCACTCTCGAAGACAAACACATTACAGCCTCAAAATGGATTAGGATCCTGGATGTTTAGTTATTCTTCATTTATGCCCTAAATCATTTAGTGCTTTGAAGTCTGAAAGCTCACCAATAATATCCATTTTGGCTTTGAAATGAGGCCAAAGGAATATAGATTCAATACAGTATGGAATAGTGCCATAGAAGTTTTAGTGAAAAGAAATAATATCCCTAAAGTAGTATCCCAGAAGATTTTCCTACACCAGCTTGCCAGTTGTCATGATGGGTGAGGAGAGATGAACTAGAAAGGACCCCGAGTTAGGACCTGTTTTCCCTCATGTAACAGAGGCCCAACTCAAACTACCTTAAGCAAAAAAGAAAGCAACACGTTTACTGAGGTGGGTTCAAGATTGCAGAAAGAGCTGCAGGACCCGAGGCACCAAGAATCCTTTGCCTCCGGATTCTCTCTCCATTCATCTCCCATGTCTGCTCACTGCTGCTCTTTCCTCGTGTGGTGGCTTCACTCTTTTTTTCTGGCAGTTGGACTTCTCTGCTGGCAGGAGATGTGGGCTGGTAGCCGGCCCAGCCTCATGCCCCCTTGAACCACAGGGAAGGATGCTCACTGGCTCTCCTTGAATCACGCATTCCAGTTAGATTGTTTGGAAGCCCCAGGGATGGAGTGGTGTGAGTGACCTCATCTGGCTTCCATAATCAGTAGCTGAAGAAAGGACAGAGGGAGAGATGGCTGGCAGACAAGTAATTATAATGACAATAATGATGATGACCTCCCCAATCTTACAATCTTCTACAGTGGCCTGATGGGCTGTTGTGGAGGTTTTTAGGGTGCCTACTCTAGGATGACCATTGTGGAAATGTTCTTCCCTCCTGATCACCTACCCCAAAAGTACCCTTCCTTTAAGGCACAGGTGGCAAAACCAAGGCCCATAGGCTGAATCCAGCCCGGCACCTTGTTTCTATCCGGCGGTAGTGCCAAGCTCCTCGCCCCTAGTTAACGAGTAGTTACATTTATACAGTCCTAAGTTACATTTGGCCCTTGGAAGGCAACCGTGAGGCTGACGTGGCCCTTGGTGAAAATGAGTCTGACACCCCTGCTCTAAAGCCACATTGGTATTGCACTTCCCCATCCTGACCCAGGCATATTTCCTTTCCTCTTCCCTACATGCCCCTAAAATTCCGACTCTGTTTCAGATGAGTGAGCATTACAATCATTTTTTATTTCTAAAAATAAACATAAATACATAAGGTAAAATCCAGGATTTTGATAAAATGATAAAAATTTAAAATCCAGGATTTTGTTTATTTTTATCATTATGATGGGTCTTATTTTATCTTTTAAATCTACAGTAAGTTCTTCAACTCTCTTATGTTCCTTCCACAATAGAAGCAGCTAATTGAGTGATTATACTTTGTGTTTAAACATATATTGTCAGGGAAACTTTCTCTATTAAGTAATCCCCAAATTCCCTTTTATGAAAGTAAATATGACTCTAAGGAAGCTGCAGCCCAAAACACATCTAAATGTATGCAGAGTGAAGATTGCACTAAATAGAGAATTAGGGTGTCTTTATATACCCTAAATTTATATTTTCTCCATGATAATGTTCAATTAATTTGGATTGACTTTTTTTACTCCAATATTCATCAGATTTGGCTTCTTACCCTGTCTCCTACGTATTTCAGTATATGGACTACCCCATGCAATCGATCAACTTTGGTCATGAAGTCAACCAAAATTGTTGGAGAACCTGTTCTTTGATTGAATTATTTCCCCTATATTAACCCAACCTGAGCAGGTAATAAATAGGGAGCCAGTTTCATTGTCCTGGATTCCTGGAGCTAACATGTACCATAGAAGTGGTAATACCTGCTGT
>VMDR010030949.1:0-12200 GCA_007922815.1 Macrotus californicus
TTCTTCTTTGAATGATTGGTGAAATTCACCTGTGAAGCCTCTGGTCAAGGACCTTTGTTTGCTGGGAATTTGTTGATTACTGCTTTAATTTCACTAATTATTGTCAGTCTATTCAGGTTTTCTGTTTTTTCCTGATTCAGTTTTGGAAGATTGTACATTTCTAGAAATGTATCCTTTTCACACAGGTTGTCCAGTTTCTTGGCATGTAGTTGTTCATAGTAATTTCTTACAGTACTTTGTAATTTTTACAATCCTGCACTGCTTCTTGTTAGTACAATATTTCTGTGGTTTCATTTGTTACATATTCTTTCTCATTTCTGATTTTAGTCATTTTGGTCCTCTATCTTTTTTTCTTGATGATTAAAGGTTTATCAATTTTGTTTATATTTTCAAAGAACCAGTTACTGGATTCATTGATCTTTTGAATTGTTTTTTTCATTCTCTATGACATTTATTACTGCTTTGATCTTGATTATTTACTTCCTTCTCACTTTGGGCTCTGTTTGTTGTTGTTTTATAGTTATTTTAGGTATAGGATTAGGTTGTTTATTTGAGATTTTTCTATCTTCTTTAGGTAGGCCGGTTTTTGTATGAATTCCCCTCTCGGGACTGCTTTTGCTGTGTGCCATAGGTTTTAGGTTGTTGTGTGTTCATTTGCATTGTTTCCAGGTATTTTTAAATTTTTTTTCTTGATCTCATTGTTAACCCACTCATTAGATTTTTACTTGAGGTTGATTTCTACAATAGTTTTAAGACATTGTGATCTGACAGAAAACTTGATATGATTTCAGTTTTCTTGAATTTGTTAAGACTTATTTTGTGTCCTACCATGTAGTCTACGAGAATGATCTGTGTGCACTTGAGAAGAATGTGTATTCTGTTGCTTTGGGATGAAATGTTCATTAAATGTCAACTATATCCAAGTGATGTAGTGTGTCATTTAAGGTAGCTGTTTCCTTATTCATTTTTTGTCTGAGAGATCTATCCATTGGTGACAGTGGGATGTGAAAATCCCCTATAATGACTATATTGCATCTGTCTCTTTCTTAAACTCCTCCAAGATTTTCTTTATATATTTAGATGATCCTATATTGGGTGCATATATGTTTACTAGGTTTATATTCTCTGGTTGGATTGATCCCTTTAGTGTTTATATCATGTAGTGAGCTTTTTTGACCCTTATGGCCTTCATTTTGAAGTCTATTTTGTCAGAAGTATTGCTATTCCAGGTTTTTTATTTGTCTCCATTTGCATGGAATATTTTTTCCATCCTGTGTTCCATCCATTTTCAACCTGTGTAAATCTTTTGTTCTAATGTGGGTCTCTTGTAGACAGTGTATATACAGGTCTTAATTGCTTATTCATTCAGCTACCCTTTGTCTTTTGAGTGAAGCACTTAATCCATTTACATTTAATGTTATTATTGATAGGTACTTATTCGATGCCATTTTTTCCCTTTGTACCTGTGTTTCTCTCTCTACTTCTTCTTCTTAACACAGTCCCTTTAGCATCTATTGCAATGCTTGTTTGGTGGAAATGTGCTCTTTTAGCCAACCCCTCTTTTTTTTATCTGCGAAGTTTTTTATTTCAGCTTCCCTTTTAAATGAAAGCCTTGCTGGATAGAATAATCTTGGTTGCAGGTCATTGCTTTTCATCACTTAGAATACTTCATGCTGATCCCTTCTGGCCTGTAGTGTTTCTGTGGGGAAATCAGCTGACAGCCTTATTGGAGCTCCATTATAGGTAACTAACTGTTTCTCTCTTGCTGCCTTTAACGTTCTCTCTTTGTCTTCAAACTTTGCCATTTTAATTGTGATGTGTCTTTGTGTAGGTCTTTTTCAGTTCATCTTGATTGGGATTCTCTGTGCTTCCTGAACTTGTGTGACTTTTTCCTTCAACAGGTTAGGGAAGTTTTCTGTCATTATTTCTTGAAACAGGTTTTCTTTCACTTGCTCTCTTTCTTCTCCTTCTGATATTCCTATGACACAAATATTGTTGCATTTCATGCTGCCCCAAAGTTCCCATAAAATATCCTTTTTCTTTTTAAGTCTTTTTTCATTATGTTGCTCTGGCTTGGTGATTTTTTCTACTTTTCTTTCCAATTCACTGATTTGACCCTCTGCTTCGTCCAGCCTGCTTTTTATTCCTTCTAGTGTATTTTTTTGTGTCAGATATTGCATTCATCATTTCCAATTGGTTCTTTTCTTAGTTTCTACTTTTTTCATGCTGATGTAGTTCTTATTAAGTTCCTTCTGTATCCTTTTAACCATTACTTTGAACTCTATGTCTGATAATTTGCCTCAATTTCTTTTAGCTCTTTTTCTGGGGAGTCCTCTTTGCTTTTGTTTGGAGATTGTTTCTGTGTCTCCCCATTTTAGCTCTCTCTTTTTTGTTTGTTTCTTTGTGTTAGATAGATCTGCTTTGGCTCCCTGTCTTTCTGGGGTAGCCTTCTGTGGTAGGAGTTCTGTGGGACCCCGTGGTGCAGTTTCCTTGATCTCCTGAGATGGATGCTCTCCAAATTTCCTTTGTGTGAGTTATGTGGACTCTCCTGTTGTATTTGGATCCTCATTTTTGTTGGCCCTTTCTTTGGTGGGGTCTCCCTTCTGGCGAGTGACTGAGAGGCTCAATCCCCGCCACATCTTGTATTCTGTTGTACAGGTGCTGACAGAACAAAGCAAAACAACACAAAAAAACAAAACAAGCAACCCCCACTACCACCAACAGCAAAATCTATGGCAAAAGAGCAAGAACAATAAAAGTGGAAAGAGAAATTAAATAGTAGAGAAAGGAAAGGAAAAGGAAAAAGAATGAGAGAAGGTCAAAGCCTAGAAAAGTGATTATGAGAAGAGAGAAGGAAGAGAACTAATACAAGTAATGAATAGAAAGAGGAAAATGGGAAATGGGGACAAAGAAAGAGAAGTAATAACAAAAATAAGAAAAGCAAAGGAGAAGGGAACAATGGAGTGATCAATGGTAAGAGTAAAATAAGAGAAATGAAAGAAAAATTACAGCAACAAAAACAGAAGATAAAAACACAAAAATAAAAAGGATATGGAAAACCAAAAATATCAAAAATAGTGAAAAAGAGTAAAGTGGAATTCATCTGAGCAGTTTAGTGCTTGCCTGCTGGGTCCTTCATTTGGCTGCAGCTCTGCTGTGTTCTGAGACAGGTGTAAGCCACGTCTCACACGTCTAGCCCTTGGCAACCTTTTCCGAGCCTCAAGTAATCCACAGTTTGTGGCTGCTTACTCCAGCCTTGGCTGTGCCCAGGAAGGGCCCAGCTGCTCTGCACAGTTAGTTTTTGTCAGCACTGGGTCCAGGGCTATGTCAACAAACCTTCCAAGGCCCTGTAGGAGCTGCCTTTCCCTGTCTCTGCCTGCCAGGTTGCCGTTCGTCTTGGAGTGGTCGTAGACCCAGCTGTGTGTGAGAGGGCTTTTGGTGTAATCAGGGTGGAGTGGGGGCCTCTTCTGGATCTCCCATGGAGGTGCCTTTTTGACTTCTGGAAAGATTGTGGTGTGTTCCTCTACCCTTGAACCACTCCTCTAAGTCTGGCTGGGATTATTTCCCTGAACTCAGCAGGGCAGTGCCCCTAGTAGGCTAGAGGTTGAGGCCTCTGGAGCCCAGATTTTGGGTCTACCAGAAACCAGGACAGTATTTCTATGGCTGTTGCCTGAGGGGGCTGTGCCATCCTGGGTTCCAGGAAAGTGTATGGAATGGCTGCACCCTAAAGCCAGTCTGTGACACCCCCTGAGTCTGCATATGTTCCTGTCTCTGCAGCAGGGATTAAGATGCAGGATGGGAGAAAAGTAAGCAGAGAAGAAAAAAACCCCAAAACAAAACAAAAAATAAATCAACAAAAAAAAAATGATGCAGGTGAGACAAGCAGGATTCCAGAGGCTGGGATGATCAGTATACCACAGGGTAAGGTCATTGCTTTTCCTTGGGAGGGCTTCCTCTTCTCAAGAAAGGTGGCTGCTGCAGTGTCAGGGTGTGTAGCAGCACGGAAATTCCTGTGCTGTTCACCATGGCTGTCCCCAGTGCTCCCACTCCAGACTCTCCTCGGGCAACTCCAGTCTGTGCTACCCTCCCTTCACTGGGGCCCAAGGGAAGTGGCTGTGGACAAAACCTGTGCTTTGGCTCCTTTAAGAAAAAACAGTGGCTTTGTCTCCAGTGGGCTCCATCTCTCCCTAGCAGAAAAAAAGCCTCACAGCCTTTCACTGCTGTGTGTTGTGTGGCAGCTGTTCTTGAGCTCAGTCTGTCCCTGCTTCTCCTCTCATGGGGAAGCTCCCACAGCCATGCCGCAACCCTGGCCCGCCGCCCATGTGGATGGGGCCCCCCTTTCACATCCCTGCCCATCCTACAGGTCTCGAGGTGACTTTTGCCCATCCTTGGTTAAAAGTCTCTTTCCAGGTAGTCTTTGGTTTATTTCTGGTGACTGTCCCCCTCTTTTGTTTTATTTCCAGTTTGTTTCTGGGAGGAGGTGCATGACATATCTTCCTGCTCCACCACCATCTTTACACCCTCCTGAACCATAATTTCTTCAAATTTTTTGGTTCCTTTCTATTGTCTTCTGATACTTTCATTAAGCCTATGTTGGTGCAATTAATGCTTCCCACATTTCTCTTAGGCTTTGTTCATTTTTCTTCCTTTTTCTTTCTTCTCAGATTGCATAATCTCTATTGATCTGTCTTCATGTTTGCTGATTCTAGCAGCTCGCATCTACAGCTGAATTGATAGTGAATTGTCCGTTTCAAATATTGTACTTTTCAACTCCAGAATTCCTATTTCTTTTGCTCTCATTAAAAAATCGTTTCTCTCGCTTTACTCATATTCTCTGTTTGATGAGGTCCTATCGTAGAGCTTCCTTTATTGCATCAAGGACAGTTTTCTTTATTCTTTGGCCAAATTATGATGTCTGCTTTGAAGTCCTTGTCTGATATTTCCAATATCTGGGACCTCTCAAAGCTATTTCTTTTGCCTGCTTTTCTTCCTGTGTTTGGTACTCACCTTTCTGTTTCTTTGCATGTCTTATAGGTTTTATTTTATTGTTGAAATCCCCTCACTCCTCTTTCTATTTTTCTGATTCTTTCTCAGAAATCATATACAATACTTAAGGTACTTAACATCAGAATATTGAGATTAAAGTATCTGTGAGTAAAGTTCTTAGACTCTGTAAAATCTAGATTGTATGCTTAGTAGGTCTATTACTTTTCTCTTGACTATGAGTAGTTTATGGATAAATGAAGTTTGCATATAAAAGAGGTATTATCAAATTTACAAATTTTTCAAATACTGGGGCCTTTGTTTTTAATGTGACATTTACATTTACTTGTTCCTTTTGTGATGCAGTAATTTTAGCTAATGAATGGTGCTTCTTCCTTTTAGGTCACACCTATGTTTGAGGATTGGATCACCATTGATTGGTATCGATTTTTCTGTTTATGGGAGAAGTTGCCAACCTCTATGAAACGGGTGGCAGAGCTAGTGGGGGTTGAAGAAGGGTTCTTGGCTCGCTGTGTGAAGGGAAAAGTAGTAGCCAGGACTGAGAGACAACACCGACAGATGGCCATCCATAAAAGGTAAGTATCAAGGGGCCTGGACTGCCTGGTATGTAACACAGTATTAGATATGCAGTAGATGTCCAGTTTATTATGGTCACTTTCACTGTCATTAAAATCGAAGTCCTGGTGGCACATAGCAGAATTTTTCAATATTCTGTGCTTTCTGAATTTATTAATATATTAGTTTCTTCTTGCTACTTGTAGTTTAGAAGCCATTATATATGAAGACCTTTTTAAAATAGAACATTTAATTAGTCTTCCTTAAAGAAAATGTGAGTCAGGATGCTTTAAGGAAAGGGAGGATGCTCCTATAATCTTTAAAAGTGATTCATTACCAGTAGGGAAGAGCTAATTAAAAGATTCAGATGGGGAAATTGCATAGGCTTTTAGCTTTTTTGAAATACAATACAATTGTTTTTTTAATAGTATTATTTATAACATAGTCAAGTGACAATTTTGTAAGGACTTAAAACCTGGATTATTCGCGGCACTATTGCCTTCTGAATAAAAACTCTTTTGTACTCTGCTTCTGTCACTTGTGGAACATGACTAGGTGACCCACATAACTGTGCCTCGAGGGCTGTTCTAGGTTTTTGTGCCATCGCATTTCTTGAGCCACGTCTTATTTCTTGCAGTTAGATTGCGTTAATGAAACACGGAGGAAATCTTTTTGTTTTACAGATGTTAAATTCTTTGCTGTAGTTCTAATATATGTCAGATCTTACTGTATAAACATTGAACTCAGTCTTTGTCCACTGTCCTACATCTTGTAAGGAATCGTATACCCTCACTTGCTTTTTTTGGTTCTTACTTGGTTTGCGACATATACTGTATTATGCCTTCACAGTAGACATAAGTGATCTCTCCTCGTGCTTTTGGTGATTTACTTTCCAGATTTTTTACCAGCCTTGTGTTACTAGATTTAATCAGCGAAGTTCCCTTAAAGGAAATTAATCAGAAATTTGGATGCAGTCGTGGGCAGATTCAGTCTTTACAACAGTCAGCTGCTGTTTATGCAGGTCAGTTGAACGGGGTTTTCCACATTTCTGTAAGACTGTGGTTTGAGGTAAAGTTATGATTACTTTTATTTCTCAAATTCCATCTTATTGTAGGCTTCTCTTTATGGCAGGGGATTGTGTCAAGCCATAATTCTGTACAGTCTCCTAAGAGCATCAGAACCCCTAACACTGTGACTCCCTGGGCTCCATTGCCCTGCTAGAGACGACGGGCTGTGTCTGGACCTTAGTGTCCCCTTCTGTTCCTTAGCAACCTGCTGACCACCCTTTTGTTTTGTTTTCTTCTTCTTTTTTATTTTTCCTCCTACCTGTTGCAAGAAGAAACAGACACAAAATTCTCAGTGATCTCCCTTTTCTGATTTAGTCGCTGATTAATAGTTGCTGTTGAGGAGGGGGGGTGGCAAATGGAGAGGGATTTCTGGACTCCCTCTGACTGTTTTAGTTATTATCTCTTGTCTAAGGAACAGTAGTTTTGCTTAGTAAGATTAAACCCATATTCTGTAAGCTAGGCAAACAGAAAAGTTATGGGTCTGATTTTACCAAGAAATCTTTGTAAGTCCTTAGGAAGGAAACCCTGGGCTGCTGGAGAATGTGTGCTGTGAAGGTGTGTGCCACACCTGGAAGAGTACCAACAGAGAGATGGGGTGGCGGTGGAGGTGCTAAGAAGGGAGAAACTCACCCTCCCGCTCACTGGCGTCAAAGATCTCCAATCCAATTGCCTTTAGGGTTAATGTCCTCATAGGAGAGTGACTTGGCACTTGGCTGCTCTGGCCTCTTTATTTCAAGTGTCTGGCTATTGAGCTGGGGAACCTTTCTTTGCAGAAAATAACAATGGGAGCTTTGCTTTTTGAAGTTTTCTCAGCACTTAAATAGTGCCGAGCTATCAAATCAGCTCCCTGGTTTTTCTCTAGCTGTCAGTGGCTCGCTAGCTGTTTTTAACAATAGCCAGAAGGGAGGGGTGAGGGGACAGAGCGGGGAAGGGTTTTCAGGAACAGTAAAGGACACATGGACAAAACCAAGGAGAGGGTGGAAGCAAGGGAGGTCGGATGGGGTTGGGGGGATTGGTGGGGGGAATATGCAAACTGTAATTGAACAACAGTAAAGTAACTAAAAAAAGTAAGGAAGAGAGAGTAAAAGAAAGGAATGAACTAGGGTGAGGGCTTTTTGTTTTGTGGTTATGTGCTCTGCCTTGGTTTTTCAAATATCAAGTACATAATTAAGAATAAGTGACCTGGCTGGTGTGCCTCTGTGGTTTTAGTGTTGGCCTGCGAACCAAAGGGTCACTGGTTCGATTCCCACTCAGGGCACGTGCCTGGGTTGCAGACCAGGTCCCCAGTAGAGGGCGGGTGATAGGCAACCACACATTGATGTTTCTCTCCCTCCCTTTCCCTTCTCCTCTCTCTAAAAATAAATAAATGAAATCTTTAAAAAAAATAAATGAGACGACATTTAATATGTTTAGCATGTTTGTTGGCCAGTTAAGTAGGTAGGCCCTTAACATATATCTACTTTCTTGTTAACTTATACCTTGGGCCTATTGTACTTTACAGTTCTCCAGGGAAAAGGAAACAATGAAATAAAAGTATATCTAGAGAAATAGAGAATTGATCTATAAAGAATTTTTAATTCATTAAATATTCTATGCATATTCTAGGGATGATTACAGTATTTTCCAACCGCCTGGGCTGGCACAACATGGAACTACTACTTTCCCAATTTCAGAAGCGTCTTACGTTTGGCATCCAGCGGGAGCTGTGTGACCTTGTTCGGGTGTCCTTACTTAATGCCCAGCGAGCCAGATTCCTCTATGCTGCTGGCTTTCTTACTGTGGCAGATCTTGCCAGAGCGAATATTGCTGAAGTGGAGGCTGTTCTGAAAAATGCTGTGCCTTTTAAAAGGTAAGAGAGTTCCCCATTGGTAGAGGGTCATTAAATGGAAAATCACATCTACTTGTAAATAAATAGGTACTATATTAAAATGTTTTTCTCTTTGATAATATTATGGTATAGTTGATGTAAGTGGAAGAAAGTATGGCTGCTTTTTCCCTCTTTAGGATTACTTTTCATTTTTTGTACTTTAAAAATGTTTCATGACTTAAAAGACATTTCTAAAAGCATCGTAGTGTTTCCCCTACACAGAATGTAAGGCACTGATGCCTTCTGCTTTGGGGGTTGGATTTTCAGTATATATCCAGGGCTCGTCTCAGACTTTCTTTAGGCAGGAGCAGTTTAGAATGCACTCCTCTTGAATGTTCTTTGGAAACTAGTCCTTCAAAACAACTGTGAGAAGAGGGTTCCTTGACGATTATGTACATGTTTGTAACCAGTTCAAAAATGGGCTGGACTCACTGTATAACCAGGGAAGAGCTTAAGTATTTTGTCAAAAAGTGTTCTCTGAACTCACTCTTATGTGAAACCTCAGCCAGACCCATTGCTTTAGGCACTTAGGGGTTCTAACAGTTTTATTTCCAGATATTAAAATTTTGTTCTAAGTTTATAAACGCATCAGTTCAATGTTTCTTCCTTGCCATGCAGTTTAGGCCTGGCACGGCTCTGAAACTTGTCACGTGTATGGGAAGGGATGGGGCATAGTCAAAGGAGCAGCCCCACCAGGGCCACTTCACATCGTGACTCTGCTTCCTGCATTCCACCGCCACCTCGAGATAAGGCTCCTGGGGGACCCTGGTGTCACCTGAGCTACACCCAGCATGGCTGTGGGGACATAGCCAGCTACCTCTACCTAGATTTTGTAGGAAGGACTTGTGTGGAGTCTTAGGAACGAAACCCAGGGAGAGAACTGCCAAGGAGGGGGGCCACTGTAGAGGGCCCAGTAGGGCCATACCCAGTGGAGCTGTGGGGTTGGGGCCACCCCTGTGACCTCAGACCAGAAGAGCAACTGGTATGTGCCGTGTGGTTTTGTCACTTGGGGGTGGGCCTCTGGCCAAAGTCTACTTGGAGTATGCTTAAAATCTTCTTATGGAAGTGTTGTTCTCTTCTGGGGCCTCTGATTTTTATGGAATCTTTGGATATATTCATACCTGCTTAGAAATATGCACTGTTAGTTCCTGAGGTTAAAAGCAATCAGTGGTGGGAGTGTCCCTGTGGCAACAATATGCCATATACCATACTTGACCTTTCCAGGGAGTCATCGAGGGCCGTGCACATTTTAAAAAATTCAATGGGTAAAAGTTGTTTAACATATTGTAGAATCATTCATATTATCCTACGACTGTTATTGTCATGGCTATGCCTCTTCTGAAAGCCCAGAACTTTAGGACCAAAATTAGTGACAAACCAAGATCCCGTGCCTTCTCATGTGACACACTGAGAAAGACACGTTCCTCCTGAAGTATTCTTTATGCAAAATGTCTAACATGAATCAGACAAACCTAAATTGAGAGACATTCTACCAAATAATTGGCTAGTACTTTTAAGAAATACCGAGGCCATGAGAAAGAAAGACTGAGAGCCATGTGAGATTAAAGGAGGGTACGAGAGACTCGAGAGCGAGGGCAGTGCCTTATTTTCGATCGGCGTAGAAAAAGAAAGGGACAGTTGGTAAAGTTTGAGTAAGGTGTGAGGGTTAGATATGCTTTTGCGTTAATATTAATTTTCTGAATAGAAATGCGTGTATCTGGCCCCTGGCCATCCTTTGCTTTTACTAGCTGGCGTATAAGGGTCAGATAACCTCATTTAGATGGTCTCAAACAGTTTACTGTTACCAACAGTCTGCAGTGAATTACTTTGTGCACGTGTGTTTTCATATTTTTGGTGATGAGTAAATTCAGACACATGGGATTTCCAACGGTGAATGCATATGCAGCTTTATTAGATTCCAAATTCCCTGCACAGGGGTTGAATTCTTGCAACCCTCTTACCCACAGCCTCACCAACAGAATCCATTGTTAGAGATTTTCATTTTACCAGTCTGATAGATGAGAAATTATACCTCAGTGTGGTTTTAAGGTACATTTCTGTAATTGTCAGTGGTGGTGAATATATTTTCATGTTTCAGGATTGTTTTTTATTTCTTTGTAGATTATCTGGTTATATTTTTGCCTTATATTTCTTATGGATTTTGGTCTTTTTCTTCCCCTTTTTTTAAAGTATATTTTGATTATGCTATTACTATTGTCCCATTTTTTTCTCCCCATTGCACCTCTCTGCCCATTTTCCCTCCTCCCTCTAGCATTCCTCCCCATTAGTTCATGTCCATGGGTCAACATGTAAGTTCTTTGATTTCTCCACTTCCTATACTATCTGTAACCTGCCCCCCTCCCCGCTATTTTGTACCTAATATTTATGCTTCTTATTCTCTGTACATTTTCCCCTATTCTCTCCCTCCCCTCTCCCTGCTGATAACCCTCCATGTGGTCTCCATTTCTGTGCTGTTTCTGTTCTAGTTGTTTGCTTAGTTTGTTTTTGTTTCTGTTTTAGGTTCAGTTGTTGATAGTTGTGAGTTTGTTGTCATTTTACTGTTCATAGTTTTGATCTTCTTTTTCTTAGATAAGTCCCTTTAACATTTCATATAATAAGGGCTTGGTGATGATGAACTCTTTTAACTTGACCTTATCTGAGAAGCACTTTATCTGCCCTTCTATTATAAATGATAGCTTTGCTGGATAGAGTAATCTTGGATGTAGGTCCTTGCCTTTCATGATTTCGAATACTTCTTTCCAGCCCCTTCTTGCCTGCAAGATTTCTTTTGAGAAATCATCTGACAGTCTTATGGGAACTCCTTTGTAGATGACTCTCTTCTTTCTTGCTGCTTTTAAGATTCTCTCTTTATTTTTAACCTTTGGTATTTTCATTGTGATGTGTCTTGGTGCGGCCGTCTTTTGATCCAACTTGTTTGAGACTCTCTGGACTTTCTGGACTTGTATGTCTATTTCCTTTGCTAAGTTGTGCCCCCTTTGTCAAATATTAATTGACCAGAGAGACATGGATTCATTTCTGGGATCTCTATTCTCTTCCTTTCATCTATGTGCCTGCTCTTATGCCAGTACCAGACTCTTGATTACAGTGTCCTTGTAGTATTGTTTGATATCAGGTATTGTGATCCCCCCAACTTTGTTTTTTTTTTCTCAAGATTGTTGAAGCTATTTGGGGTCTTTTTGGCTCCATATAAATTTTTGGAATATTTGTTCTAGATTTGTGAAATATGCCATTAGTATTTTAATAGCAATTGTATTGAATCTATAGATCACTTTGGGTAGGATAGACATTTTAATGATGTTAATTTTTCCAATCCATGAACATGATATATGCTTCCATTCATTTGTGTCTTTCTCAATTTCTTTCTTTAGTGTTCTGTAGTTTTCTGAGTATAGGTTTTATACCTCCTTGGTTAAATTTATTCCTAGGTATTTTATTTTTCTTGTTGCTATAGTAAATGGTATTTTTTTTCCTTAGTTTTTCTTCCTGACACTTCATTGTAGATGTATAAAAATGCCATTAATTTCTGAATATTGACTTTGTATCTTGCCACTTTGCCGAATTTACTTATTAGGTCAAGTAGTTTTTTGGTGGAGACTGTAGGGTTTTCTATGTACACTATCACATTGTCTGTGTATAATGATAGTTTTACTTCCTCCTTTCCGATTTGGTCGTCTTTTCTTTTTCTT
>VMDR010030950.1:0-12196 GCA_007922815.1 Macrotus californicus
AAAGCAAAATACGTAAATTTTATTTGTAAATATGAACTGGAGAGCATTATGCTAAGTGAAATAAGCCAGGCAGTGATGGACAAATACCATATGGTCTCACCTTTAACTGGAACATAATCAACAAAAGAAAACAGCAAACAAAATACAACCAGAGACATTGAAATTAAGAACAATCTAACAATGGCCAGAGGGGAAGGGGGAGGGAACAGTGGGGGGAAGGGTTTCCAGGAAACACTATAAAGGACACGTGGACATAACCAAGGGGAAGGGTGGGAGCAAGGGAGGGAGGTGGGTTTGGCTGGGGGGGCGGAGTGGTGGGGGAAAAATACAGACAACTGTAACTGAACAACAATAAAGTAATTTAAAAAAGATATAACTCCCTAAAAATAAACAAACAAACAAATAAATATGGATGTAAAAATTATGAATACTAGTATATATCATGCCAGGTTTGGTCAGTGTATGAGGATAAATTTTTATAAACTCTGGCGTTAGTGAATTTTAGAGAGCATCTGACAATATTTCATTAAATTATGATTGTATGATCCAGAACAAATATGCACTTATTATATGCCTAAATTAATAAATTCTTAGGCAAATATTGTGTTTAGTCTTATTGATGTTGCTTAACCCACTGCATTTTATTTCTCAGGTTTACAAGTACATTATACAGTGTCTGGTATTGCACAACAGCTGGCCTCTCACGGAAAGCCAGCAGCTGTTTGTGCAAGCACTGAAAGACTTGGAGAAAAGTGATAACAAAGGTATGTCACCCCAAATATTATTCATGCACTGAGTGTTCTATGTAAATATTTAACCCTCAATTTATCATGTGATTATTAAAACATTACCAAGTCAAAATGGATTGAAGACGTTATCCTAAGGCTAGGAGCTAGGAAACCCCTGGAACAAGACCTGAGGGCTACACTCACTTTTTGGTCTCAGCGATAATTTTTTGGATGTGACACCAAAAGGAAAAGCAAAAATAAGCAAGTGTGACAACATCGAACAGAAAAGCTCTTGCACAGCAAAGGAAACCATCAATGAAATGAAAAAGCAACTCATGGGGTGGGAGAAAATATTTGCGAGTGATATACTTGAGGAAAGTTAGTATCCAAACATGTGAAGAACTCACAAGCCCTGGCCAGTGGCTCAGCTGGTTGGAGCATCGTCCCAGACACCAGAAAGTTGGGGTTGGATCCCTGGTCAGGATACACCGAGGCTATGGAACTGAGCCACCCGGCCAGGGACATTTTTCATAATTCTTGAATCAGTAGGATAGCTAGTCTTACATCTTGCTAATATATATACTCCAACAAATGCAGATTCCCCACAAAGCTTTAGATACAAAAATTAAACTATCTGATAATGAGAACATGAGCGCAGCATTATATTAGATGAAACTAGGAATTTAAATTGAAGTATATAATGACATTATGGCCTTTGGTGGACTTGTAATTCATAAGAGGAGAGACAGCCATACTGCATGCCATTAAAAATATGGAAGTTATTTTAATCTATATGTTAACAACGTAAGTGAAGAGGATGGCACACACCTACTGTGTGCTGGACATGCTAGTAGGTGCTCGCCTACGTAGACTTGAATATTTGAATATGGTCATTTGAATGGAATTCAATACACTTAAAGGTATGCCTCAGACAACGAAGACCTATGGGTGGTAAGAAAAAAGAGCTCCAGAAATACCTAATGGAACAGCCTGAGATTCCATTTCATCTGACATTGTTAATGTCTTTAAAAAAAAACAGGCTATACTAGGTTTGATCCTATTTGAAGTGCTCTAAATGGACTATTTTAAGCCCTATGAGTGTGGTGTTAGTTTTTCTCCTAAACAGAGGAAACTTAAAGAATGTAATGAACCTGCCAAAGTTAACCTGTCCAGTGGCTGACCCAGGATTTACCTTTAGGTCATTAGATTATTTGACCAAAAGATTTCCCGTAGTACTCCACATCTCAGCAGCTGGGATTGCTGGCAGGAAAGCAAGTTGCCCCTTGTAAAATCAGGGTGTTTACACTCAGTCCCTTTACAGTCATGCAGGAAGATCTGCTCCTGTTTTGAAAGTACCTAAAAACTGGCACCAAGTAAAAGATCAGGTCTAGATTCTTTACAATTACAATTTTACTTACTAATGAGGTGTCTTACAAGACTTTTTGAAAGGGACAAATGTGTCCTTTAAGCTTATATATGAATTTGATGCAACTCTTACCAATTGGGAGAATTACATAACCTCTCTGCACTTGCCCTACTGGGATCTTCCAGAGATAAAAGAGAAAGAAATGTAGTAGAGATTTAACACAAATCATTTGCTCCTCTGCCACTTAGCTACTTAGTTGTTGGAAAGAATCAATAGAACATAAGGCAAAAGCCCCTGGTGTTGAGAAGAGGTAACTATACTCTCCTAAATGTAAACCAACGGTTTTCTAAATGTGGCCCTTGGACACCAGCCTCAGCGCCACCTGGAAACTTGTTAGGATGCAAATTTTGGGGCTGCACCCTACCAAATCAGAAATGTTAAAGGTGGTACCCAGAAATCTGTGTTTAGCAAGCCCTTCTGTGATTTCAGTGCAGGCTAACATTTGAGAGCCAGTCTTGTGAAGGAACCTTGAGCTTCATCGAATTTTAAATCATTGGATTCTTCCTTGTAGCTTGTCCTTTTGCAACACTTGCCTCTCACAAAAGGGAGTATTGTGTCCATTCCTTAAAGCAGTGTTCCTTCAAGTATGGTCCACAGGCCGCTTGAATCAGAACCACTTAAGGTAGTTTTCAAAGCTGCACATTCCTGGGCCCATATCAGACTGAGGGGGTTGACTCTCTGGGGTTAGGGCTTCAATATTTACATTTTATAGGCTTCCTGGGTGGTTCTTTTATTCACTGAAATTATGAATCACTGCATTACAGTAAGCATAGCATTACTGATAACAGAGTTATCTGGCAGCACAAGGTGGAAGGAATCAGTCCTCCTGCCCCAGTTTTTATGAGGTTCCTGCGTGTGGCTCTGGCCATAGGAGAGGCTCTCCCACACGATCAACTCCTGACTTTACCAGCACTGAGATCTCTGGGGCGTGGATTTTACTGGGGAAGAAGCTGAGGTACTGGCTGTGGCCACAGAGACTGGAGAAGCCCAGTGATTTCATACTGGGCTTAGGAGGATGGTGAGCTGGTGCTACCCCACCTTCATGTAGCAGAGGCAACATGAGGAGACTGAAGCACACAGGCTCCCGTTTCTGGACAAGCAGAGTTTCTTCAGTCTCAAAGTTTGGGGTTAACAAAGGGCACCAAGAAAGGAAGGAAACACATGTGTCCTTTGCAGCCTCTTACCTTTATCCTAGTTTCTAATAAAATGTGTTTTTACTGTCTGGCTTCTTATAAAAATCTGTGTCCTTCTTCTCTTGATTTATTTTCAATGGCTTGTCATCTCTACCCTCACTCCTCTTGTTATAATAACCTCATATTCTTTCTATGCTCTCTCTATTTCTCTTGTTTCTTTTTTTATTCTTACTTTTCTGCTTGCAAGTTAAATCAGTCCAATTTTTTTTATTTGTTCTATCCAGCACACTCAAGAACTGAGCTGCTCAGAATGGAATCTCACCCACACCTACAGAGTTTTTTGTAATTATCTGCCCTTCTGACAAGGTCTTTCCAGGTTTGGGGAGTTCTCCATTCTCTCGGAACTCTCCCCCAGACAAACAATGTGCAGAGATAACCAGAAGGTTCAAACAGGAAGGCAAATGCAGGAGAATAGCGATGGAAATGGCAGCATAAGGACTCCAAAAATTAGTTCCTCTACAAAACAGCAAAAAGCATGGCAGAAACTATCAGAATCAACTTTTTCAGAACCCAGGAAATTAAAAAAACTTTTTATTCATGAAAAAGAGCCAAATGTCTTTCAGTACAGTGAGCTGTATGGCATTTTAACTTGCCCCTGGCCCATCCCTGGTCTCCAGCTCATCAGGAGCCTTGAAAACAAACAGCCTGTGTTCCTGGTCAGGTTGGCAGTCACCAGAAAGAGTGGACTGGAACTGAATCTCTTTCAAAGTCTCATTCCCAGAAAAACAAAAACTGAGAAAAATTGTCACTAACAATCCTGCCTAATGAGAAATACTAAAGAAAGCCCTTCAAGCTGATATTTAAACACACACACACACACACATACACATACACATACACACACACACAGTAATAACTTGTATCCACATGACAAAATAAAGTATACCATAAGAACAATTTAAAAATCCTTACAGATCAATTAAAAAATACCAAAACTTATGACATGCAATGATACCGATGCTGAGGAAAATTTTTTGCTATAAATGCCTACATTTAAAAAAAAAAAAGAATGATCTCACATCAGTAACTTAAGCTTCCACCTTAAAAAGTTAGAAAACTAGAACAGGAAGAAGAAACTAGCTCAAAGCAAGCAGAGCAAAGGCAATAATAAATATTAAAGCTTAGATGAATCGATTCAATATTGTTCTGAAGATACTAGACAAAGCAATTAGACAAGACAATGGACTGGAAACATCCACATTCAAAACTAATTGGATAGTGGTGATGGTTGCATAACCATACAAATATTCCAGAGCCCAATGATTTATACACTTCAATGGTGAGTTGATGGAATATGAATTATTTCTTAATTTTACAAAGAAGAGTCATAGATTTTTATAAAAAGATCAGTTTGTTGGCTTGTTTAAAAAAATAAAGGAAAACCGACTGAAATGCCTTAGACTAACCACTTTCTCTTGAATTGCTCCCCTTGTACCTTCATGGCATGATTTTACTGCTATATGACTCACTGGTTTCCGTTCTCTGTCTCTCTAGCTCATGGAGAGAAACATGAGGAATCAATTTCCTTGGGAAGCCCAGATTCCCATGCTGTTAGTGAGGGGCCAAAATCTTCAGGAACATCCAAAACAGTGAGGAAAGGCAAAGAAAAGTTTTCTGAGAAAGAAAAGTCAGCCAAAGACAGACAAGCACCTCGCTTTGAGCCTCAGGTGGGTGCAGGACTTCTTACCGGAGTCACTTAATACATTCAGGTTCTTTGGGTCCCTACTTGCCCATCTCTCTGTAAGCAGCCTTCCCTAATTTATTGCCAGAAAGCATTAATTTAACTTTTAATATAAAAGACATTGTTTGGGGGATTTGAGTTTCAAATATTAATATTGCACAGATCCTAGTCTCAAAAAAGACCACAGTGCAATGGCGGAGGCTGAAGGTAAGCAGTTTTAATGTTGGAGGTTGAATGTGCAGTGGTAGAAAGAATAGGCACCTATTCTCGCTCCTTCCTAGAGGAGCAGAGTCTTGAACTGAGTCAATGAACAGGGACATGCTGAGGCAAAATTCAACACAGTCATCTGTTTGGTTTTTTAATCATTAAAGCATGAGATATGAGGCTGGAGGGGTAAGAGGTAAGTAAATATCAGATGGAGGAGAGTCTAGGCCTCATTCGAAGCTGGGACTCAATCTACATCCTAGAGATCCTGAATCCAAATTCCTTCCAGGCCAGTTAGATAATTATAACAATGAGGGGTAAAAAAGAAAATGTGGGTGGCAAATTTGAGGAGTACATACATGCACAGGCATAAAGGTATTAAAATTCAAGTTATTTGAAAATACTGAACTCAAACCAAAATACCTATGAGGAAGATTTCTTTCCATCATTTGTGATCATTGCTAAGCTAAGCAGGGCTGGGAGGCCAGGGGTTTTAAGAGTACACTGCCATGATCAGATCTGCGTTGCAGACACCTTGGTGCCTTGTCAGGGTATGAATATAAAGGGGCAAATATCAGAGATGGGGAAGTCATTCTAACAGGTACTGCGGTAGCCCAGGTACAAGAGTATAGCTGTACCAGGTACACGTCAAAAGAAAGGAAGACGAAGACAAATAAAGAGTTATCTAGGAAGCAAACAGTGTATGTAGTTATTAATCCAAAGTGGATGATAAGAAGCAAGAAGAAATAAAGGCTGTCTCCCGGGTTTCTAGCTGGATTAACTAAATAGGTTGTTGGTACCACTGGTAAAATAGACACTAAAGAAAAGTGAACAAATGAGGAGGTGATGACTCCAGTATAGGAAAACCTATCCACTTGCATTTCCAAGATTTCATTTCTTAGCTTTGGAGTCTATGCTTGGCAACTTCGAGGTGAAACTCTGATTTCCACTGGGGGCTGGAGGGACAGCGGGGACGCCCTGAGACCACTGCTCATCTGTCAGTGTCAGAAGCCCAGCTGATGCAGGTCACCCACAGTCCACGTCAATGCTGGGAAGAGGCAAGTCATCACTGCTGCTGAAGGGGTGGCAACCTGCTTCCCTTAATGCAAAAGTCTTCTGGAGAAGCAGAGAAGCAAGCAACTGCTTTTCCTGGGCTCACCTAAACGTTATTGGATAAATCACATCTGTCTACAAAGAGGATTTTATACGAGCAATATGTAAATGGACCAAAACTGAAGCACGAACTTGAAGTAGCATGGGATCTCTCCAGGCAACTATGGTTCACATGCCAGAAATTTGAAACTCAGCCCTTCTGCTCCCACAAGACTCAAAAAGTGAGCATTCATGTCCTATTTTAAAAGCACTGCGAACTTTGTTTCCAAGGCTTTTTCGGCAATCAGAGAAAAATGACTTCATGTTTAGCTCAACTTAAGCTTGGTTCACAAACACTTAAAAAAATCAAATAGTGGCTGTTAAAACAGAAAATTGTTAAACAAAACATTACATCTCCGAAACAATGTAGAGTTCAATCAGAAGAAAAATGTTTTTCGGGACAGAGAAGTCACGCTGTAGATAAAAACGAAGATACGGTAAACAAAGCCTCTTTTCGTTACACAAATAGTTGAACCACAAAATTTGGACAGTCATTTTACACTTTACCAAATCATATTAATTCATACTTTACATGTGAGAATAAAATGTCTCAATAGAAAAAGAATATAAACATTTCCAGAACCAATGAGAAATGGAATATAAAAGCACTGAAGGGAAATGCAGTTCTGCTGATATGGACAAGAAGTTCGGCCCAGAATCTTCCTCATATACCCAAGGCAAGCCAGCAAGTCCCGGTGAGACATCTGAGGCCCTTCTAGTTTCTGTTAAACAAAGTACTGCTACCTCTCTCATCCCACTGAAGGTGTACAAGCTTTAGCAGGTGTCTATGTCGGTGGACTCTTCTCCACATTAAAGTATGAATCAGGCAGAAGAGCCAATCAGAACAGGTGATGAGGCTGAGTCGGCTATGAGCAAAGGCAGAAACACGGAGGAGAAAGAGCATTTATCTCCTTAACCAGAGAAGGTTGCAGGGCTGAGTATTGGTGACAGAACGTAGGCGTTAGTCCAAGCATTAGGAACAACTGACGCCAAGCTCTGCATTAACAGGGTTGAAAACCTGACTTTTCATCTTCCTGAATTTCCTGGGGGAAAAGGAGTGACTGCCAAGGAAAGAATTACTCCATGCTTACTACAAATGAGACAAATTAAGGATGATGCTCTTCAGACAGCAGCTAGAGACTTTGGCCTTAATTGGCTGTGTGAGTCCAGTGAAAGGCAGAGGAATCCTAATGTGAACCATTGATGGTGTGGGAACAGGGGTTGGCTGCTCTTCCGTCATGGCGAAAAGGACTGACTTACTCAGAAGCCAGTTCATCGGCTCTTTCACTGCATTTGTGGTATGGGCAGAGGGGCCACATTAGCTCTCATGCGGGGATTGTTTCATACGCTCTTGAGAAATGTGAGGAACTTTATAGAAAATCAGGATCTGATGCATCTTCACAGAATCTCACACTGGAACAGTCCAAGTGAGTTGGAGCCATGCATTTTATGATAGTTACACGTGGGGAAATACTCTGAAGAGTAGGATGGCATACACGGCAACGACGAAAATAGAAGAAATCCGCACATCCTAAGGTAGCAGCAGTAAGTACTACAGCGAACAGAGGGGTAATGCCAACAGCTTTTGTGCACAGGAACTATGATCATTTTCCTGGAATCAGCTCTTACCACGTGGGAGGCTGCTGGTATGAAATGTGGCAAGCCATTAGAGTCACATCTGCTGCTCCAGGCTACTTTGCAGAGGGTGCATTTGGGAAACAACCTTCCTCAGGATCGAGATTGCTTCTGAATAACCACTCAGGACAGCAATACATGACTTAAATGTCTTTGGCCAGACGTCCCATTAGAGTACAACATATTCCTCGGCATTCGACTTTGCAAGAGTGGCATAAGGAACACCACGATATACACCAGCCTGAGAACCAAACTCGAAGGCTATCAACAGTGCCACAGATACAGAAATGGTCTGATAACTATCTCAGATTCAGTCCTGAGACCGTGAAAACATATCTGTAGATAAAAATCAAGATGATAAGCTGGATCAGCTGCTGTTGAATTGTTGAAGTATGTAGAAAGAAATGAAGAAAAAAATGAGAAGACTTGCAAAAATATTAAGCCAAGAAAAAGAACAATTCTGCAAATTATTGGTGATTGGATAAAACTAAAACCTAACATGTATGACAGTCTTCCATTCTTTTCAAAATTCTGGTGAATGTATGCATATCATCTAAAAAATGAAAGCCTATTCAAAAGATCCACCAAATTTGATGAGAAATTATGGGATTCAGCATTAGTTAACATTGAAATACTCATGAATTTCGGGAAATCTGGGAAAAGCCAGTGCTTGGACCATTTTGCACAGCACAAATTATATGCTTCGCTCCAAACTTCATATGGAAGTTAGGTGTTTATGGCATTAATAATTAACTAAGCTTTAGTAATCTTAATAGTTTGCTAGTTGGTTTTAGTAGATGTTGGTATTATACTGCTTGATGATTTAATATTTCTTAATTATGATCTGAACAAGAAACGGCAAACTAACATATTATACTTTGTATTTTTGCTTTAATCATTACAATCACGCTGAATTTATGTGACCATTAATTTTATTTCATATGAAAAAGCTCCTTTCTTCTTAAATTTACATTACTTGTGTTTTCATTAGCTACATTCTACAATCCAAATGCTGCCTTTTTCTGTAATAACACCTAAACAGATGTGGAAACATGGAACTTTGTCTATCAAAGGGTGATTACATTCCAAACATGAAAAATCAGATACAGTTTTCTGTTCAAAATGTACTTGCTTCAACATTGTGTGGTTCAGAAACATTGGTGAAGTGCCAATCAACCACTTCCTCGTCTTGAAACTTCACGACAAGGCTGTGTGTTAATTTTCCCAGATACAGCTCTAGTTTTCCATGCACTGCTATAAAATAAATCCTTTGAGTTCATTGAGAAAATACCCCTATCCTTAACAAAAATAAACTATTGCAATTGAAAACAAATAAGCTTAAGTCAATTCATAAATTCTTACAAGATACATGGCCTTCTCTTAGTCCTTCATAGAGTTCTCCCTAACCAAAGCATGATCCCAGTAGAGTTTTTGATAAATTCATTTATCCAGCAATACAAAAGATGATAAAAGCTTATGTACTGTATTTTAAAAGAGAGAAATAAAAGAATTTCCAGTTTTGAGATTTAAATTTTTGTTAGACCATTAGGGGACTATCACAGAGAGCAAGGAGGTCTTTTTGGTAGCGCTAAAACCAAACCGCAGTGAGAAACTTACTCAGTGCCGCCCCCACCCCCGCTGCCCCTCCTGTACTATGAGTAATTATGGGTGATTGGCATTGTCTCGGTCTTATCAAAAGTGCCTACGAATCACATCGGATTCCAGCGTCTCTCCCAATCAGACAGCCACAAATGAGCCTTACTTTACCGGGACACTTTCAAGTCCTGTGTCAGTATTCTCCCAGCTGGAGGTCCATGAAAGTGACCTTATAAAACATCAAAATGTTAAATTTCATAGTGAATATATATCAAGTAAAATATCCAGACTTGGAAATGATCACATATTCCTGCCCTCATTTTTCTGAAGAGATGCTGTGAGCCTAACAGTAACTTAGAATTTTTTTGTTTACAGTTTTTAAGTAAATTTTACATAAAGTGAAACAATATTAAGTGTATAATTCAATGCATTTTGAAAAATGCATTCACCATGTAATCCACATCTGTATGAAGATATTGATTATAGACTAATTCCATCAGCTTAGAAGCCCATTCAAACTTCTTTACATTGAATTCTGTCTCCCTCCCAAACCCCCCGTACCTCACCCCCAGGCAATAGTTTTGCCTGTTCTGTAAGGTCATACAAACGAATCAGACAAGAAGTACTCCTTTGTGTTCAAGTTTGTCTTGGCATACTGTCTATCTGTATAGTTCAGTTGCACTGTAGTGTGTACATCAGTAGTTGATTACTTTTTAATGTTAAGTATTATAGTATTCGATAATATGACATACTACAATTTGTTTATTCATCAATTGATAGACATTTATATTACTTCCTCTTATTTTTCTATTTTGAATAAGGGCATGTGAATGTTTTTATCCAGGTCTTTTTGTGAAAACCTGTTTTTATTTCTTCTGGGTAACTACTTAATAGGGAAAGTACGGCTCACAGGATAAAATCTGAACCCCTTCGAAAGGAGGAAAACTTCTGACCCAAAGGTTGTTCTTTTGTTTTATCAGATGTCTTCTGTTCACCCCCAACAAGAAGATCCAAATAAACCCTATTGGATTTTGAGGTTGGTCACTGAATACAATGAAGCAGAGTTTCTTGAAGTCAGAAAAGATACAGAACGAGCAGATGAGATCCGAGCCATGAAGCAAGCCTGGGAGATGGCTGAGCCGGGAAGAGCAATCAAGGTCACTTGAGTTTGAAAAGTTGTTCTTGTCCTTGTTCCACTCCCAGGTGTGGTCGGAAGGAAGAGCCATGTGGGTGGAATCACATAGTCTTCCCTCTAGGGATGGTATCTGGAGCTTTCTCAGGCATTGGCTGACTACATATTAAGACCACATTTGGACACAATGTGAAATGTCACCCTCAAGATGCCCTGATGACTTGCAAAAGCAAAGCACATAGTGGTGCTGCTTATTGACCCCTGCTGTGGGGCACCTCATTCTTTTACATAGCCTGAGCCTACACTGTCTGTCCTTAGCACTCCCGAGACAGAAATCCGAGCACTGCTTCCCATGTGCTTTCATGCACTTTGAACATCCTTAGATAGATGAGAAGCGTGTGCTCTCCCTGGTGGTATACACTCATGCACTATACCTTGTCTCCCTTTCCTTGTATTTTAAATGAGTCGTTGCCATAGCGAAACATTATTATTTACATGTGTTTCATGTCCCAACTCAGGGTGACTGAGGCAGATGAAAAAGGTTCCGGAGACACTGGATCGATGTGTATTAAATTTAGGACCACTTCTTCAAGTTCTCAGAAATAACTGTCAAAAACATGGATGGTCCAGGATTTGAGTTTATTTGATAATTAATAGGACCTGACCTGGTTCAAACTGCCTTATTTATTTACATTTTCCTGTGTTTTGTTTTCTTTTTTTTCTTTTTGTACTATGAAAATGTTGCCTGTACTATTAGTTGACAGTGTTTGTTCCTTAGGCTTCTCAGGCCCGTCTGCATTACCTCAAGCGGTTCATTAAGAAAACACCTGATACCCAGAGCGTGCTGGTGCAGGTACCAGAAAGCCCATCGAGAACAGAGGAAGAAGGTCGGTGAACTCTGCCCCAGTTGCCTCAGAGCACAGAGCTGCTAATTGCACCTCTTAAAAGATAATCAGCATGTCACATTGGTAAAAAGAAAACATTTTAGAATCTATTTTCCTAGGATTGTAAAAAGTCCCATACAATCCTATAAAAAATGGATACTGAATTTTTTTTGATCCAAGCATAGGCTTACTTCTTCTATCAGGTAGCTATGATTTCCCCAATTTAAGAAGAGATGAAACCAGAAATAAGGGTGTGACCTAGCTAGAAGGTAGCAGCATGTGAACTTGAAGGCAGGCTTCCTACTATAAATCTAGCACCTTTCTAATAACCATAAAAATAAATAATGGCCATAGGAACCATAGTAATAGCCTTGGCTCAGTTGGTTGAAGTGTTGCCCCACACATCAGATGGTTGCCGTCTCCATCCCAGGTCAGGGCACATGCCTAGGTTGCGGGTTCCATTCTCAGTCGGGGTGCACACAGGAGGCCACCAATCGGTGTTTCTTTCTCACATCCATATTCCTCCCCCTCTAAAATCAGTAAATCTATCCTCAGATGAGGATTT
>VMDR010030951.1:0-12188 GCA_007922815.1 Macrotus californicus
TCCTGGCCATTGCCACGTAATAGTTGTGTAGCCTTGGGTAGGTTTCTTAGCTTCTCTGGGCCTCATTATCCATATTCCTTTACGTAAGTATAGAAATAATACCTCTTTGGGTTGTCCTGAGGATTGAAATCAATAAATGTGAAGTATCTAATGGAAATGATAGCAATTACTTATATAGTTTATGTGCCAGATAATTTATTAATTCATTTAATCCTTATAACAATCCTATGAGGTTAGTACTGTTCCTTTGTAAATTTTTATAAATGAAGAAACTGAGATTAGTGAAAGGTTATGTAACTTAACCAAAGTCATACAGCTAGTAAGTTGATAGTAAGCATTCAACCAATGCTGACTCGTTTCATTAAAAAAAAGAAAGGGAAGGCCTAAAGTAATACAGCCAGTCCTTTTGCTGTAGTGAAAATGTACACCATTATAAAACATATTTTATTTCTTTGCTGGAAAAAATGTTGATTGGAGGATTGTATTTTTGATAACTGACTCAGAATTTCGTAATTTATAGAAGTATTAATGTCCATTTAATGAATACTTACTGGGTGCTAGATATAGGACTAAGTACTTTATATATTATCTCATTTAACCTTTACAACAAACAACCTTACAAGAAAGCTAAGCCTCAGGTTTGTTTTTTTTATCCTCACCCAATGATAGAGAGAGAGATATATATCATTGATTTTGGAGAGAGAGGAAGGGATAGAGAGAGAGAGACATTGATCAGTTTCCTCCTGTACATGACCCAGCTGGGGGTCAGACTCACAACCTGATGGGACTGAACCCACAACCTTTTGATTGAATGATGCTCCAACCAACTGAGCTACTGGACAGGGTGAGACTCAGTATTTTTAAGTGACTTGCCCAAGGGTACTCAACTAATAGGAAACCCCTAAACTATCTGCTCTGAAGTCTGCTGTTAACCTCTAGTTTATGTGCCTTGTGTTAGATATGGCAACAAATATCTCTAAAATGCAAGGAAACAGCTTAAGTAATTTTAAATAGAAAAATAAAAGTACTCTCCTAGTTTAGACCTGGAAGTAAACAGAGATTACCAAAAAATAAGGTCTCATAGGTGAAACTAAGCTAGCTGCTGGTTTTGTAAAATAAAGTTTTATTGGAACACACCCACACTCATTCCTTTATGTATGTCTGTGGCTGCTGTCCTACTATAGTGTCATAATTGGGTACAGTTGATGGGTGAGGCGTAGAGGCATCAACCTCCCTGAAGTTGAATATCTGCATTTAACTACTTTGGCAGATTCATGTACAGATTCCCAACCGTGGAATTGTGGAGACCTTTGAACTACGTGAGTTTGATCTAGGTCAATTGAAAAAAAAAAATCCCCCCTAAAGTAGGGTATTTCAAAACCCCCAATGTTGTCCAGGGGCCGCCTGCAGTGACAGAGTCTAGAGAGCCCATAAAGCCTAAAGTATTTGCTCTCTGTCCCTTAACAGTAAAAGCTTGCTGACCCCTGACCTGATCCACCTCTTTTGTTTTATTAATGAAGAAACTGAGACTTGGAGAGACTAGATAATTCCCCAGTAATGTAACTATTAAAATCCAATTCTCCTGTTCCCTAACTGAGTTGTTATTTCTGCTATACCATGCTACCTTGTGTGTTTTTTTTGAAATTGACAAGTATGCTATCTGATTATTATGTAAGACTTTAAAGTATCATAAAATGTTTATGATATACAGTCATGTGCCACTTAATGTCCTGGATACATTCTGAAAAATGCATCCTTAAGAGATTTCATTGTGGTGTGAACATCATAGAGTGACTTACATAAACCTAGATGGAATATAGCCTACAACACATCTAGGCTATATGGTATACCACTCTTATATCTGTGATTGTTGACTGAAATGTTATGCAGCTCATGACTATAAGAATATACTTGTGTAACCTGTTAAAATAGACATGCTACTTATAATAATAATAAATGTTTAGTCACTTCTCTTTCCTTACAATTTGAAAAGCTTTGGGAATATATGTGTACTTGTATGTCCCATGCCTTAAAGTTTTGTGGCCCACTTTAAACTTATGTTTCCTAATTTTCCTTCACAAATTTCTCGGTAATAAGGAGGCTTTTAGAATCATTTTATTAATTGATTACAAAACAGCAATTGCAGTTGGAACCCATCTTACAATTGGAAACCTGTCACATACACAAGGTCTGTCCAGCAGGTATCCAGCCATGTAATGTGAAAAATAGAGACGTTTATTGAAGAAGATACAAGATATAAGAAACATTGTACAAAGGACAATGATACCTCGGTCCCCTTAAAAGTAGGTACCTTGAGACCTCACACAGTTTTCCTTCCCAATCACCATCAGCTGCCTGTTGTATTTTCCTGAATCTCGTTGATGGTTAGAAATCTCTTCCATTTCAAAGGTGATTTTAGTTTTGGGAAAAGCCAGAAGTTGCAGGGCACCAAATCTGGGTTGTAGGGGGGCTGAGTCACCTGGGTGATTTGATGTTTCATCAAAAAACTCTGCAGAAGATGTGATTCATGAGCAAGCGCATTGTCATGATGAAGCTGCCAGTCACCAGTTGCCCACAGCTGTGGCCTTCCGAATCACCTGAATAGTTTCCGTGGAGGAAGGTTCAAGCTTAGTGTAACATTTGTTGCAGATTCGTTGCTCTACTTGCTCAGTCATTTTGAATGTGATGGCCCACAGTGCACGTGCTCACTCAACGGCATCTACTGCCCCCACTGACTAGTACAGTGAAGTCGTCATTGTTCACACGTGCGCATTCCAGTCCACTCTCCTTGGCTGCCGGGTTATACCCAGGTCGTGCAAACTGTTCTTGTTATATTAACAGTGGCTGGATTTTTTCTGGACAGACCTCATTTACAAAATAGAGATCTTACAGTCTTGTGTCCATTTTTTTCCATTTACCATTACATTATTCATGAGGTTTTTAAGCGTTGAGGTGATGTGGTCAGATTTGAATCAGGGAATAACTGGCAGCAGTAAGGAGGATGCACGATTGGCGAGAGGCTGTAATAACAGCTGTAAGATGATGAGGACAGTGACTGAAGTGTTGTGGCTGGGAAGGAAGCAAGGTCAACAGTATGAGAGAAATTTAGGAAGTGGGATACTTGGTTGTAGTAGTTGGAGTTGAATGGGGACCTGTCACCTTCAGTGGGGAGCCTTCTTGGTCACTCTCGTTAGTTTAGGTTGTCCCATAATACCCAGTATATCTTTCTACTGCTTCCTTCATCACATTATTGTTATCATCTGTTCTTGTCCCAGCCAAATGATTCAAGCTCCTTAACAGTAGGAATTATGTCATGTCTTATTCCTCTTTTAGAAGGAAATTATTTTAGATAACTTATAGTTTAAAAGAATTGATTAATCTTGTACATACCTTTTTAAAAAGAGAAAACACAAGAGACGGATTAAGATATTCCTGAATTTATTCACATTCAGGGTCTGATTGTTTTGCAGTTCTTAATCTGAGTCATTTGTTTTCCATGTAGTGCAGTCTCCTGGTCCATCTGGAAGGGTGGACGATGTAGCCTCTCTTAAATGTGGTGACCATCATCTGAGGGATTTTCTTTTGTGTCACCAGTACCATTCTTCAGATTTCAGTGCAGGCACTTACTTGCTTGGTGTGTGACTCATATTCCTTTTGCATCTATCTTAGTAGCAGACCATAATGCAGGCTCATCTGTTGTGGATATCTGCATTTCTTGAGTCCCATAAAGTAGTGCGTCTAACACTCTCTGTGCTGAAAGACTAGTTTGTGAATCAATGTTTTGGTAAAAGAAAACAAAAACAAATTACTAGAAAAATGAAATTAAAAAGGACACAAAAATACAAACATCAACTTTTTATTAGATTTGACAAATATAAAATTACTCTGTCAAATATAACTTTGCTCAAAGAGTTTTAAATAATCCATTTGTACACTTAATCTTAGCCAAAAGGCCAACAAGTGTTAAAATAATCCATTTTTGTACTTCACTGCAGACCTGTAAAAAAAGTATGTGGATCAGACCTGCTGTGAACAGCACTGCTTTACAAGCACATGATTGTTGCTTTTCGTAGCCGTCTCTGAATTTCCATGACCTGTGGTCTACCATGTGATGACTGATCAAATTAAAACTAAAAAATGGCGCTTCCCCTTCACACTGACATTTCTCTTTTTATTGAAATTTCTTGAAATGTGATTATAAAACCATGACTAATATGTATGTACATAAGGGTATGTTGGTTTCTGTGCTCACCGTGTAAAAATAAAAGGAAGTTCCCAAACTCCTAGAATGTTGACTTTTCGATTCGCAGACTGATTGATGCTCAGTCTGCTGAGTCACATGAACCAGGGCTAGAAGACTGACTCTTCAGTTTGCAGGCTGATCGATGCTCAGTCTGCTGAGTCACATGAACCAGGGCTGGAAGACTGACTATTCAGTTTGCAGGCTGATCAATGCTCAGTCCACTGAGTCACATGAACCAGGGCTAGAAGACTGACTCTTCAGTTTGCAGGCTGATTGATGCTCAGTCCGCTGAGTCATATGAACCAGGGCTAGAAGGCTGACTCTTCAGTTCGTAGGCCAGTGCTCAGTCCACTGAGTCACACGAGCCAGGGCTGGAAGACTGACTCTTACATAGCCATGGTAGCAGCTACCAGAACCCGTATTAAACCTACGTAATAAATAGTACTTCTTTAGAATTGGTTTTAAGTCAGTGTAATCAGTTAGCAATAACTTGCCTCCGTGAACAATTTTAAAAGCCAAACTAGTCAGTGACAGCCCTTCCAGTAACCATGCTTCTAAACATCTGAAGGTCCACCAGCCCTCGAATGGCATACTTGCAAACCCACGTGAGATTAGCAGTGTGCTCTACTCAGAGGCACTGCGCCTGACCAGCAGAGCTCTCCCTGAACTAAGTAATAATATTATTCAACTTTGTGGTTTTTGTTTTATTTCAGATATCTAGTGGGAAATATCTTGTCACACTTGGAAACAAATTATTGGTGAATTTATTTTTTGGTAGGCTTTATATTTCTATTCAAATGGTAATTATTTGCTATCTGAAGTACACCTCTGTGACTTATATGCACTCTCAAATAAAAAAATAAGTAATAGATATAGTTCATATACTTAGATAAAATCCAAGTCCGTTTTTTTTTACTACTTAATACTAGACTTTCAGATGACTCTGATAATAAGTTAAGTGGTCCAGTTCAAACAAGGAAATGATTATGGTAATGAAGCATCAATAGAGTGCCTTAATAAAATAGACCCCCAGTGGAAACATCATATAAAGTATTCAGTACAGTGGAAATATTGTTTATAGATCCTGGAAAAGACATTAGTATTTAACAAGCCGCCTTTGATAACACTTGTATCTAATGAATGCTGTTGATAATAAAAACATTTTTTTTCAAGTCATAGTACCAAACTATTGGAAGTTATGTATACCTTGACGGAGTAGGAACTATTGAAACCATAAACTGGTCTGTCAAAACAGCAGAGTCTTCTCTGATTATTAGCACAATATATTTGGGGGGGGGGGACTATTTGATTCAAAATTTAAAATCCCTACACTTTGCTTCTATAAATAAAAAGGAAATAATGAGTATAGTTTAATTTTCTCTGATTTAAAAAAAATTTTAAAAAACATATTTACCTTTGAAATAAAATAATTAAAAAATGGAGAGCTTTTTGGCTCCTTGGATTTCTGTCTGATGTGGCATCCTTGCCTCCACTCCAGCCTCTACCATATCCACAAGTGTGATCCATAGACCTACATGGTGTCCACTTCTGGCCCCCAGGCTTTCAGCAGCCACTTGTACTTGAGTGGGCCCAGCAGCAGGTCCTTGGCCTTTTTCCGGTGGGCAGTGGCTACTAGGTTAGCGTGGGCTCCAACATGAATCTGCCTGGGAGTTTCAGCAGAGCTGGGAGTATAGGGACTATCAAACCTGTCCAAGTGAACCAGAGCCTACTGAGCCCCCTGAAGCTGAGGGTGGACTCCAACATCCAGGTTGTGCACAACCAGGAGAAGAATGTCCTTCATCGATAAGGTGCGGAACCTGGAGCAGCAGAATAAGATTCTGGAGACCAAGCGGACTCTCCTGTAGCAGCAGCAGCAGCAGGAGTTGCAGTAACATAAACAACATGTTCAAGAGCTACATCAACAACTTCCGTTGGCAGCTGGAAATGCTGGTCCAGGAGAAATTGAGACTGGAGGTCGAATTTGGCAACATGCAGGAGCTGGTGGAGGACTTGAAGAGTAAGTATGATGACAAGATCAACAAGCACACAGGGATGGAGAATGAATTTGTCCTCATCAAGAAGGATATGGATGAAGTTTACGTGAACAAGGTAGAGCTGGAGTCCCCACTGGAAGGGCTGACTGATAACATCAATTTCTACAGGCAGCTGTATGAAGAGAAGATGAGTGAGCTGCAGTCCCAGATCTGTGACATGTCCATGGTGCTGTCCATGGACAACAGCCACCCCCTGCACCTGGAAAGCATCATCACCAAGGTCAGTGCCCAATAAGAGGAGATTGCCACCCACAGCTGGGCTGAGGCTGAGACCATGTACCAGATCAAGTATGAGGAGCTGCAGACATTGTCTGGGAAGCATGGGAATAACCTTTGTCTCACAAAGACGGAGATTTCTGAGATTAACCGAACATCAGCTGAATCCAGGCTGAGATCAAGGGCTTTAAAGGCCAAAGGGCTTCCCTGGAAGCCACCATTGCTGATGCCGAGCAGCATGAGGAGCTGTCCATAAAGGATGCACAGGCCAAGGTGGCTGAGCTGGAGGCCGCTCTGAGAACTGCCAAGCAGGACATAGGCTGGCAGCTGCAAGACTGCCAGGAGCTCATGAGCATCAGGCTGGCCATGGACATGGAGGTCACCACCTACCACAAGCTGCTGGAGGGTGAGGAGAACTGTCTGGAGTCTGGGATGCAGAAACATGAGTATCCATACCAATACCACCAGTGGTTACTCTAGAGGGCTGACCCCAGCTTACCAGAACCTCAACTCAGCCTGGGTGTCCAGACTAGCTTGGACTGTGGCAGGGGCCCTGGCTCCTTCAGGTACACCAGCAGCAGCTTCTCCAAGCGGGTGGTTGTGAAGAAGATTGAGACCCATGATGGGAAGCTGGTGTCTGAGTCATCTGATATCCTGCCCAAGTGAACAACTACTGTGGTCCCTCCCATACTCTGAGCTGGCAGGAGCTATGCAGGGGAGCAGAGGGCACAAGAGAACCCCCTGAAGCTCAGCCCCAGTCCTCAGCTCACCCTTGGGGTGCAGGAGTTTACAACCTGGGGGACCGCCTCTTACCCGTGCCCCCAACTAAAAGCTGAATCAAGTGTTTTTTCCCAAAATAAAGTCTCAGCTGGCTCTGCCAAAAAAAAGGAAATAAATGTTTTTATTAAAATATTTACATGTGATTGTGATTAAAATAACATTCAGAGTACAGTATTATTTCAGTTAAAATAATTTAAGTAAATGTTGATTTGGGTAATAGTAGAAAAATAATCTCTAGTGTTCATAACGAATCAGTTCATTCATTCCAAAAATAATATTAGTACCTCTATTTACTGTGTGCTGTGCTCAACATGGGAGCAATAAAAGTGAAGAGAAGGTACCTATATTTGGGGGCTTTTATAGGCAATTATTACAAGTATTATAAATTTGACTACATGTTGAATATGGTATAATCTGTATGATTAGTGCAATGAAAAAGATGCTATCAGATTGTTACAGGTACACAGAGGAAGTACTGCCAGTCAAGGCTAGGAAGAAGGAAGATTTTGAGCAAATGAACCTGATCTGAGTCTTTAAAGATGAGTAAGAGTCAGCTGGTAGGGGTGGTAAAGGGCATTTCAAAACGAGAGTGTAGCCTGAGCAGAGGCAGAGAGGTATGAAATTGTTAGGTAGGACAAGGGTCTCAAGGTCTGAGCTATTCCTAGTAAATGCTATTCTTGCTAAATGTTATAATGTAGCACAGTATTTTGCAGACCACCTATAAAGAGGATGAGCTTGACAGACACCAAGCCAATCTATAATTGACCAGATAGTGTGTCTAAGCAATGGCTAAGCCTCCCTTCCAAAGACAGAGCTTTGGATGTGAATCCCCTGTCTCTGTTACTTGCTGTGAGTAAATGAAACTACCTTGCAACTGTGTCTTGTTCTTGAATAGAGCACCCCACGTGGCAAACCCCTGCAGTTTGGTAACAACTTAACATGGAGTGTGTGGAGAATTACATGCAGTCAGGTTTTACTCTATACAACATGAGGTGGGGTTAACAACTTATTATTTAACAAATATAAATGAGTTAATTTTAGTAAATACACGTCCTCCGTCAACTTTGAGATAGAGCTGTAAAATTAAGCAGAAACTGCTGTAAAATACAGTATTTTATCTAAAACCTTCATCTAACTGAATTGTGGAGAGTGTAAAATTATGTTTATAGAGGAATGAGTCTAATAGCACTATTTCTGCGTGTAGTAGATACCGCAGCAGTAACTGTAGCCCTGAGTGTTTTTTAGAGGTGCTTTCAACCGTTCAAGTGACCGCAGCAGTAACTGTGTGGCGCTGAGTGTTTTTTAGAGGTGCTTTCGGCCATTCAAGTGCCATTTGGGGCTCTCTTTCTACCTAGCTCTCTTCTGATTAATGCATTGTATAAAAGTCATTCTTCGTCTCCAAAACCTGTTCTGTGTAACCGTGTTGCGTATTGATGGTTCATGCTAAAACGTGGTGTAGATTATCAGGGCAAAGAAATTTGGAAGAGAATAAAGTAGACTGACTTAACATAGTAGTATCTTTATGCTTCTGCTGTAAGTTCTGTTTTCTGTAATTCATTAAAAGTAGTGTTTACATGTAAAAATAGATTAGTTTTGTTGTATATTCTCTGCAGAGAACCAGTATCACCTTTCTGCTTCTGTTTGATGTATTTTTTTTGCCTCAGAACTTTCTGTTTTGTTGATTGATAAGACTTTATTGACACTTAGAAGATCAAAAAATGGTCTCAACTTCCAGTCTGCTTCAGTATCATAATGTCCCAGGGTGTGATAGAAACAGACTTCCATGGACCATGTCTTTTTTTCTGTTGTTTTTAATATCAGTATATTTGGGGTATAGATAATATCATATTTTTTTCTCCCTACAAGTCATAATAGATACCTTTTCTAAAGTTTTGGGTTAGAGTTTAAGCTGAGTCACATTTTCACTTGATACACAGTTTTTACAAGTTACAAAGTCTGCTAAGTTTCTTTGAGTGAAATTTTTTAAAGTAAATATTCTTTTTCTGCTCCTGTATTTCTGTTCTATTACATATAATAGATTTTTTAAGTTGAGGACATTGCATTCCTTAAATAGACTATTTTAAGAGAATTTGCTATAAAAAAATTTCAAGCTGCTGTGTCTTGCCCAAATGTTACATCAAATGTAAACATACTGTCTGCCAGCCAAGATGGAGGCATGGGTAGACATGCCTGACCTCATTGTACAACCATAAGAAGGAATACAACTAACTTAAAAATGAAAAACACCCAGAAATGCTACAAAATCACCCAGAAAAACACACAGAATTGTACGGAAGTCTGACAACCAAGGATTTAAAGAAGTTAGTTATATTCATCCAGACGGGTAAGAGGGGCGGAGCTGGGGAGTTGGGATGGAGAGGAGTCGGTGTGGCGACAGTGAGGCAGGGCCAGAGAGGGGATGGTGGTTGGCAGAATAGGCAGCCCCTCATTCAAGTGTGGTGGGTAAAAATCAGGGAGACACCTTGTGAGCGAGTGAGTCCAGCACCAGGCCAGACTGTGCAGCACAGGGAAAAAGAAAGCTTCATAACTTCTGGCTGTAAACCCAGTGGGGGGTTGGACCAGCAGAAGAAATGGTTGGTTTCTTAGCAGAGCCCCAGACTCAGGCAAACTCACCCACCCTAGAAACCACAACCAGGACAGCAGCTAGAAGGGCAAGAGTCACATATGGGAAGTGGGTGAGTGACTGGAAAGGAGGGGAAGGCCAGAAAAGCCCCCAAAAGTCAGCCAGATGCGGCATTGTCCCTTCTTCAACCCCTCCTCCACACATGGAGCCATGGTTACCCTGCCTGGGTGAATACCCAAGGCTCCACCCCACATGACCTAACAGGTGCGCTAAAACAGAATCAGAGCAACTCTACCTAGTACACAAACAGAGGGAGGCTACCAAAATCAGGAGACAAAGAAATATGGCTCAAACAAAGGAACAGAACAAAACTCCAGAAAAAGAACTAAGTGATACGGAGATAGCCAGCCTATCAGATGTGAAGTTCAAAACACTGGTGGTCAGAATGCTCAAAGATATCATTGAATATGGCAAAAGTGTAAGGGAAGAAATGAAGTCTCTTACTAAGGGAAATAAAATCCACATGAAACCAACAGTGAAGGGAACGAAGCCAGGATTCAAATCAATGATTTGGAACAGAAGGTAGAAATAAACATTCAAACAGAAGAAAATGAAGAAATAAGAATTGAAAAAAACAGGGAGAGTTTAAGAAGACTCTGGGATATCTCCAAAAGGCCAATATCTGAATCATAGGGATACCAGAAGGAGAAGAGGAAGAGCAAGAAATTCAAAACTTAATTTGAAAAAATAATGAGAAAAAAAAACTTCCCCAATTTGGCAAAGGAAATAGACATGCAAATCCAGGAAGTGCAGAGAGTCCCAAACAAGTTGGATCCAAAGAGGTCTACACCAAGACACATCATAATTAAAATGCAAACGATAAAGAGAGAATCTTAAAAGCAGCAAGAGAAAGGAGGAGGGTTACCTAGAAAGGAGTCCCATAAGACTATCAGCTGATTTCTCAAAAGAAGGGGCTGGCAGGAAGTATTCAAAGTGATGAAAAGCAAGGACCTACAACCTAGATCACCCTATCCAGCAAAGCTATCATTTAGAATGGAAGGGTAGATAAAGTGCTTCCCAGACATGGTAAAGCTAAAGGAGTTCATTATACCACGTCCTTATTATATGAATGTTAAAGGGACTTATTTAGGAAAAGAAGATCAAAACTATGAACATTAAAGTGACAACAAACCCACAACTCTCAACAACTGAATCTAAAAAACAAACTAAACAAACAACTACAACAGGAATAGAATCAGATATGAAGACCATTTGGAGGGTTATCAGTGGAGAGAGGGAAGGGGGAGAATGGAGGGAAAGGTAGAGGGATTTAGAAGCATGGTTGGATAGGTACAGAATAGACAGGGGGATGTTAAGAACAGTGTAGGCAATGGAGAAGCCAAATAACATACATGCCCAACCTGTGGACATGAACTAAGGGTAGAAGATCACTGGAGGGAAGGGGGGAACTGAGCAGAGGGGGGCAAAGGGGGGAAATTGGGACAACTGTGACACCGTAGTCAATAAAATATACTTAAAAATGTAAAAATAATTTTATAAACATGAATATTTATTAGTTTCCTCTTCATAGAGCAGTCCTTGGACAAAGGAAATAATTTTGTGACAACAATAATAAATAAAGCTTTTTGCTAGACAGATGCTAGAGTGGTTGGATACAAGGGTGAAAAGCCTGTGATGGTTTTGAATTGTATATAATTAAACCTAATAAAGTTTAAACAGGATATTAGCCCTACAGGGGGATATGGCTGGTATGACTCAGTGGATTGAATGCTGGACTGTGAACTGAGAGGTTGCTGGTTTGATTCCCAGTTGGCATGTGCCTGGGTTGCAGGCCAGGTGTCCAGTTGTGGATGTGTAAGAAGCAACCGACTGATATATCTCTTACACATTGATCTTTCTCTTGCTGTCTTTCTGCCCCCTTCCCTATCTCTAAAAGTAAATAAATAAAATCTTAAAAAATATAAAAATAAAAGATATTAGTGATATCTGTAGTCAGAATACTCAGACACTAAGGGTATAACCTATGGTATGATGAAAGTTGTAGATTAAAGAAAATTCATTAAACTAATAATGAAGAGTTGACCCAGATTTTATATATGTGTATATATAATATATAAACATACATTATATATGTAACATATAATATACTATTATATAATGTATATCATGTTTTATATATACTTATATATAAAATATATATATGTTTGGGGTAGGAGAAGCACCCAACTCACAGAAGTCATGTTGATTCAGTCACTCATGACCCAGGTTCATCATGTGGGCAAGGCACAGA
>VMDR010030952.1:0-12194 GCA_007922815.1 Macrotus californicus
TCTGAGAGCAGACGTTGTATGATTTCTATTCTTTAAAATTTGTGAAGGTGTGTTTTATGGCCCATACTGTGGTCTATCTTGATGAATGTTTCGTGTGAACTTGAGGAGAATGTGTATTCTCCTGCAGTTGGATGAAGCAGTCTGTAGATGTCTGTTATATCTAGTTGTTTGATAATTGTTGTGGACTGCAGTTGTGTCCTTACTGATTTTCCGCTGGCTGAATTTGTCCATTTCTGATAGACAGATGTTGAAATAATGGGTTCATCTATTTTTCCTTGTGGTCTATCAGTGTTTGCCTCATGTGTTTTGATGCTCTGCTGTTAAGTACATATACAGTGGATTGTTTTATCTTTTTGGAGAATTGATCTCCTTATCAGTATGCAGTGCCCCTCTTTATTCCAGATAACTTTCCTTGCTCTGAAGTCTGCTCTGTGTGAAATAATAGATCTCTTCTGTTGTCTTTGGATTAATGTTAACATGGTATATCTTTCTCCATCTATTGAACTTTTAATGTAAGTGAATCTTTACATTTATTCTTTTAAATATTTCTCTTTGAGGACTTTTTAAAAATTATTTATTTATTTATTTTTAGACAGAAGGGAAGGGAGGGAGAAAGAAAGGGAAACATCAAAGTGTGGTTGCCTCTTTAGCGCCTCCTACTGGGGACCCAGCCTGCAATCCAGGCATGTGTCCTGATTGGGAATCCAACCGGAAACCCTTTGGTTTGCAAGCTGGCACTCAGTCCACTGAGCTACACCAGCCTGGGTATAAATGAATCTTTACATTTAAAGTGAGTTTCTTATAGATAGCATATAGTTGGGTCTTGATTTTTTTAAAATATTTTATTTACTTATTTTTAGAGAGGGGAGGGGAAGGAGAAAGAGAGGGAGAAAAACATCAGTGTGTGGTTGCCTCTTGTGCACTCCCTACTGGGGACCTGGCCTGCAACCCAGGCATGTGCCTTGACTGGGAATCAAACCAGTGATCTTTTGGTTCCCAGGCCGGCGCCCAATCCACTGAGCCACACCAGCCAGGGCTGGGTCTTGATTTTAATCCACTGTGACAGTCTGCCTTTTTTTAAATGTATTTTGACCATTGACATTTAAAGTGATTATTGATATAGTTGGATCATCTACCATATTTGTTACTGTTTTCTATTTGTTTGCCATATTTTTTTGGTTCCTATTTTTGTCTTCCAATTTTTTTCCTGTTTTTTATTTTTTTTATTTTTTTGTTTTGTGATTTTAACTGAGCATTTTATGTGATTCCATTTTCTCTCCTTCCTTAGTATGTCAGCTACCTTCCCTCTTTTTGGTGGTGGTCCTAGAGTTTACAATATATATTTGCAACTAATCCAACTCTACTTTCAAATGGCACTATGTGATCTGACGGGCTGTGTGAGTGCCTTATGTTAGTACAATGATTCTAATTCCTCCCTCCCATCTACTGTTTCATGGCTGTCCTTCATTTCACTTACACCTAAACACACATAAGCATAGACATCTATATACGCACACACAATGGGAGGCATTGTTACTAAAACACACATAAGCATAGATATGTATATACACACACACAATGGGATGCATTGTTACTATATTATTATTTTGACAAACTTATCTGTTAGATCAATTAGGAACAGAAAGTTAAAGTTCTTATTTTACCTTCACTCATTTCTTCTTTGATGCTGTTTCTTGCTTTATGTAGATCTGGATTTCTGACCTATATTATTTTCCTTCTCTCTAAAAATCTTCTTTTAACACTTCTTGCCAAGAAGATATGTATATTATCAACAAAGTCCCTCCATTTTTTTTGATCTGAGAAAGTCTTTATTTCTCTTCATTTTTAAAGGGAAATTTCACAGGTTACAGAATTCTGAGTTGGTGTTGTTTGTGGGGTTTTTTCCCATAACACTTTGAAGATTACAACCTACTCTCTTCTTGTTTGCACTGTTTCTGTGGGTAAAATGTTTTTCCTCTGATTTGTCAAGACTTTTTCTTTATTTTTGGTTTTCTGCAATTTTAACATGATATACCCATGTGTAGTTTTTCTCTTGTTTTGTTTTTTGCTCTTGCATGATCTTGCTTGGTGTTCTCTCAGTGTCCTGGTTCTGTGGCTTCATGTCTGACATTGGGGGAAGTTTTCAATCATTATAGCTTCGAATGTTTCTTTGGTTTTTCTCTCCTTTTGGTATTCTCATTATGTGTGTGTTACACCTAATAGTTAGTGGCCCCACGTTTCTTGGGCATTCTGTTCTATCATTTTTAGTCTTTTTTTCTTTGCTTTTCAGTTTTGCGAGATTCTATCGAGATATCCTTTATCTGAGAGATTCTTTTCTCATCTGTGTCCAGTCTACTAGTAAGCTCATCAAAAACATTCTTCACTTCGGTTACACTATTTTTTATCTCTAGTATTTCTTTTTTATTCTTTATTAGAATTTTCATGTCTCTGCTTACATTGTCTGCCTGTTCTTGCATGCTGTTTAACTTATCCGTTGAAGTCCTTAGCATATTAATTATAATTGCTTTAAATTTCCAATCTGATAATTCCAACGTCCCTGACATATCTCAGTCTCATTCTGATGCTTGTCTCTTCAAACTAGGATTTTAAAGTAATTTGTAATTATATTTCATGTTCAATGTTATATTGGTTTCAGGTGTACAACCCAGTGATTAGATATTTATATAACTTACAAAGTGATCACCCTGATAAATCCAGTACTAATCTGACACCGTACATCATTTATAGTTTTATTGACTATATTCCCTACGCTGTACCTTACATCCCCATGACTAGTCTATAACTACCACGTTGTGCTTCTGAATCCTTTCCCCTTTTTCACCCATCCCAATGCCCCCTGCCATCCTGCCAACTGTCAAAACGTTCTCTGTGTCTGTAAGTCCGTTTTAGTTCTGCTAGTTTATTTATTTTGTTTTTCAGATTCTACATATAAGTGAAATCATCTGGCATTTGCCTTTCTCTGGCTAACTTATCTCACTCAGCACAATATCCTCTAGGTTAGTGGTCCCCAACCTTTTTGACACCAGGGATTGGTTTTGTGGGGATAGGCGGTTGGGGGCGTATGGGACAGGAAGTAGAGCTTAGGTGAGCTTCCCTGGCACCGGGCTCCTAACAGGCAGCGTGTCCAGGAGTTGCAGACCCCTGCTCTAGGTCCATCCATGTTGTTACAGGTGGCAAGATTTCATTCTTTTTTATGGCTGAGTCATATTCCACTGTATATATGCACCACTTCTCTATCTTGGTGGACATTTAGGTTGCCTTCATATCTCGACTATTGTAAATAATGCTGCAATTAGCATATGGATGTATGTCTTATCAATGTAGTGTTTTTGGTTTCTTCAGACAAATACCCAGACATGGAATTGCTGGGTCCTTCCTTGTCTTTTGTTATAGCCTTTGTTTTAAAGTCTGTTTTGGCCCTGGCTGGTGTGGCTCGGTGGACCGAGCTCTGGCCTGCAAACTGAAAGGCTGCTGGTTAGATATCCCAGTCAGGGCACGTGCCTGGGCTGTGGGCCAGGTCCCTATTTGGGAACATGCAAGAGGCAACTGATTGATGTACCTCTCACACATCAAAGTTTCTCTCCCTCTCTTTCTCCCTCCCTTCCCCTCTCTCTAAAAATAAATAAATAAAGTCTTTTAAAAAAATAAAGTCTATTGTGTCTGGTACAAGTATTGCTATCCCAGCTTTTTTTGTTTGTTTGTTTCCATTTTCATGAATTATCTTTTTCCGTGCGTTTACTTTCAGTCTGTGTGTGTCTTTCTCTTTCGATCCTAAGTAAGTCTCTTATAGACAGCGTAGGTAAGAATCTCGTTTTGTTATCCATGCAGCCACTGTATATGTCTTTTGTTTCTTGTTTTTTTCTTTCATTTTAAAACTTTTATTTACTGATTTGAGAGAGGGAGAGAGAGAGAGAGAGAGGGAGTGAGCAAGCATGATTTGCTGTTCCACTTATCCTCTGGTTGATTTTTATATATGCCCTGAGTGGGGATCAAACCTGCAACCTTGGTGCATCAGGATGATGCTCTAACTAACTGAGCTACCCACCCAGGGCATCATATGTCTTTTGCTTGGAGCATTTAACCATTTGCATTTAAAGTAATTATTAATGGATATGTATTTGTCATTTTATTATTCATATTTTTAATTTGTATGTTCTTCTTTAAAAAGGCACTTTAACATTTGTTGTAATATTGGTTTTGTGGTGATGAACTCAGCTTTTTTTTTATCTGGGAAGCTCTTTATCTGTCCTTTAATTCTAAATCATAGCTTTTCTGGGTAGAATAATCTTGGCTGTAAGTCCTTGTTTTTTATTATTTTTAATATTTTGCACCAATCCCTTCTGATGTGCAAAGTTTCTGTTAAGAAATCAGCTGATAGTCTTATGGGAGTTCTCCTGTAGATAACTAACTACCTTTCTTCTGCTGCTTATAAGGCTTTTCTCTTTGTATTTAACCTTTGGTATTTTAAATATGATGTATCTTGGTGTGGGCCTCTTTGGGTTTATCTTTTGGGGACTCTGTGCTTTCTGGACTTACATGTCTATTTCCTTCATCAGGTTAGAGTTTTCTGCCATTTTTTTCAATAGATTTTCAGCTCCTTTCTCTTTCTCTTCCTCCTGGCACCACATGACTGATTGGGTTTTCTACTTTATCTATCTATTATTGATTCCCTGTAATATATTCTTTATTTCAGTTATTGTATTCTTCATTTCTGACTGGTTCTTTTTTATGTTTTCTATATCTTTTTTCATGTTGCCTATCCCTTTGTTGAAGTCCTCACTAAGTCCATGCACTCTTTCCTAAGTTCGTTGAACATACTTATAACCAGTGTTTTGAACTTTGCATCTGGTAGATTGTTTACTTCTTTTTCTGGAGTTCTGTTCTGTTCTTTCATTTTGGTCCTGTTTCTTTCTCTCCTCATTTTGGCTGCCTCTCTGTGTTTGTTTATATGTATTAGAGTTTCTCCATCTTCTGGTTTTGGTAGGGTGGCCTTCTGTAGGAGGTGTCCTGTAGGGCTCAGTGGCACAGCCTCCCTGGCCATGTGCACTGGGTGTTTTAGGTGTGTCCCCGTGTGGTCTGTGTGTACCCTTCTGTTGTAGTTGAGCCTTGATTGCTATTGGTACATTATGGGAGGGATCTGCCGCCTGGCCATGCAGCTACAATGACTGACCATGGCCAGCATGGAGGAGATACTGTGCAGGAGCCGACCCCACATAGCACTACTTGCTTCATGGGGCTTCAGAGCCTGATGAGTCTGCCCCTTAGGTGCATTGCTTGTGGGGGGTGTTATGTGGTGCCTTGACATGGTCTGAAGCTCTCCGCCATATATGCTGGCTCTTGGGCCTCCCCGGAGGTGCAGGCCAAGGTCAGTCACTACCTGTTCCCAACCCTGGGCCACCTGGCATGAGCTACAAAACAATCTGCCAATGGCTGCTACTTGTGCTGGGCTTGGATGTACACACCAAGAGAGACCAAATTGTACACTGATGCTGGCTTCCCCTTGTGCCAGGCCTGGGGCCTTTTAGCAAGAGCTACTGGGCACTCCACAGCCAGATATTGCTTGTTTGGTAGATTTAAGAAAAGTCTGAAGCAAGGCCTGCTGTTTGTATGGAAAAGCCACGGGAAGTGGCTTGGATGTGTCTGAAAGTTGAGTGGGGCAGGTTCTCAGGGCATCATCAGGGTGAGGCTAACAGTGTTTGCCAGGCTCACGGAGATGCAACTATGACCCCTGAGACATGGTGCCTGCCTGAGGGCTCTGTCGGGGAGGGCTCAGCAAAGGGACAATGGCTCTTGCTAGCACTTCTGTGTGGGAGAAAGCTGCCCTTGGGCACTTGCCTTGATATCAGACAATTCAGTTCCTCTGCTTCGAGGAGTGAGTCCCAGTAAGTCAGTGCACAGGCCCTTTAAGAGAAATACCTGGAACTCCAGAAGCCCTTCGTCTCAGCCACAATCCCTGCTGATTTTCACAGCCAGAAGTTACGTGGAATTTTCTGCCTGGTACTGGAACCCTGGGCTGGGGGTCCTGGTGTGGGGTTGGGACCTCTCACTCCTCTGGGGGGATCTCCACAGCTCAGATATCCTTCCTGATTTATTTTTAAACCAGCACATACGGGTGTAGCACCATCCCATTCAGAGTCTTGGCCCTGCCCTGGCCAGGTGGCTCAGTTGGTTGGACTTTATCCTTGTGTACCAGAGTCTCTGCCCTCCTACCAGTCTCACAATGGCTTCTTTTTTACTTTCTTAGTTAGTGAAACAAGAAAAGCCAGCATTCATGCTGCCTGTCACCTATCAGACCCAATGAGCAGAGACAGGGATTGAATCTTTATGAGCACTTCATTCAGATGGCCAGTGATCTGAGAAGACAGTAGGTTTGTACCCTAACAGACCGTCTTAAATTCCATTTTAAACCAACCCTTTTTATAAAGAGAACAAAGTGCAAGTAAGGGGTTTGGAATCCATGGATAAAGTTAATCAGATAAAAGCTTCAGCATTCTCTCACCTCTGCCCTGGGTGGTGGTCTTTATCTGTGCCCTGGGCATGGGCGTCTCACCCTGGAGGACAATGGCTCAGACTCCACCTTGATGGCTTGCTGTGCTCCTGGGGCACAAAGGTGGAACTGCTTATGGTCTCCCAGGGTCAGGGTGGGTCACACCTTCCATTCCTGGAACAGTAGCTTTTTACATACATTGATTACTGAGCTTATTAGCTATTACCTGAAACTAAAATTTTCCAACATTTGAGTCCCCCATCAATAGGACTTCAGTTCAGCTAGACTTCAGGTGGTTCTGAATGTTGGTGGTCCTGTAATTTAGTTGTAATTTCCATGTGGTGTGGGAGAAGGCAAGCACAGCATTTACCTATTCCGCTATCTGGACTGGAAGCTCCAAACTATGTTTTGTTTTATTTTGTTTTCCTTTTAGTATAACTGTTAATTTTTTTTTTTTGATTGCTGGATATAATGTACTGAGTAAAAGGAATTGCTGTTAGTAGTCCTTTAGTAATATGGTGGTAAAATTTAGTAACGTGTGTGTATACAAATGATCTAGAGTCACGTGTTTCAAAATACTCGCTTTTCTTCTCCCCCTGCCAGGAGCATGAGGAGACTTTTCTCCAGTATTTCCTGTGAGAACCTGGTCAAGCTTCTGGAGGCAAAACTCACAAAAGTGTGGGGTCTCCCTATGACTTAGGCCCCCTAGAGTTTTTGACTCTCAGAATTGTCCACACTAAGCCTCCAGCAGTTAATCAATTATATAGTTTAGGCTTTCTCGCCTGGGACTGGTACCCACAGAGGTTTCTGCATATGGATTCCTGCTTTGGTAAGTTGTGACCTGCCCGTTGGTCTCTCCAGGTTTAGGGACAGCAGTTTGCCGTGTTTCCTCGCTTCTCTTATATATCTGTTATGGGGGGACACTCCCAGAAATTCAGTTCTTCTCGTCAATGTAGTAAAGAATTAAAGATCAACAAGCCTATTAGCCGGCAAGCAGGGTTAATTGGTGATCACGTCTCAGGGAAGGGAACGGGCCTGGCTAAGGCGGGGTGGAGGCCTAAAAGGCATTGGTTCAGGGTGAAGTAGGGTAAGGGTGGCCAAAGGCCTGGGACCAAGCGCAGGGGTGGTGAGGACCGGGGTGGCAAGGGCAAATGTGGCCCGAGGCCAGGTGGCCTGAAGCCAGGTGGCCTGGCTGGCAGGCTGCCGGAGAGCCAAGAGTGCCAAGCCTCGGAGTCCTTTGTCCTGAGGATTTATACAGTTGGTGGGAATATGGTGAGGGCTTAGAAGTTACGGATCGATTGGCAGGTAAAGGTGGCGCTAGGTTTCCCAGGACAGGGGTGTGAATACCCAAAGCTTCTTACATGTAGGCAGGAAGCTGGAATTCTCATTATTAACCTTTTCATGATTTGTAGGAGCTGGAAAGGCAGCCCTTTGTGGTATGAGTTGCAAATCTGTTTTCCCAGTTTTTTGTTGGTCTTTTGACTTTGCTAGTGGTTGATTTTGCCATTCAAGCTGTGTTATTTATTGAGGGCCAGGCTCAGTGCTGGGTGCTAAAGAAACCAGGAAGATCAAGACCAAAATGCCCCTGCTTTCCTGGAATGCCCAGTCCATTGAGGCAAAGGAGGATCAGTTAGTAACAACAGCACCAGGTGTGGACAGAGATCTGCACTCCAGGTTCGGTCCTGATGAAGGAATTACAGGGCCTGTGGCTACCGAATCTAGAACTGCACCTACCTGGCACAGATGGAGAAACGGGCTCTGGGAGAAAGAGACAGGCCCAAGGTTTCATGGTAGCAGCTCTGGAGACTTAGTTCAGATCTCTTTTCTCTTTCTTAAAAAGCTGCTCCTGACCAGCGTTGGTTTGTGTAAATCAACTTCCCAGAACTTTGTTTTCCGCCCATACAGTGAAGGGGTAAGATCAAGATTGTAACAGATCCAGTCTGTGATAGAGGAGCATTTGCACTGGGAAGTGGGGCCATCATCTGCTAGGAGAGAAGCTTTTCCGGGAGCTGCCAGATAGACAATCCGGAGAGGCATTTCCAGGGACTTGGCCCCTCCCACTGCCCCGCCCCCCACCTTTGACCTCTCTCATTCTTACATGACTAGACAGGCTCTGAGTACTTACTTCTGTAATGAGAAAGTTCTCTCATCAGCTCTTTGGTTACTTTGAAGTAACAAAGGGAGGATAAATGCTTACCTCTTTTTCTTTATTTTCTAGATTTTAAAATGAGTTGACTTTTTTTTTTTAGCATCACCCAAATATTTTCCTTTTCTCTTTAAGGATCATTTTAAACTTACACAGTTGAACATATTTGGCGTTTTTTAATCCAGTGCAATTATAGATGTTCAAATTGTCCCATCTTCAGCAAGAGAGAACCTCTTTAAGCTAGATCCTGGGTCCTGTCTTCGGCCTACATTACTCTTTAAGAGCTGACTTGATATGTAGTATGAAAATATGTTCCAGGGTTATCCTGTACATTTTCTGCCCCAAGCCTGCAGTCAGCCATGTCTCCAAGAAGCTCTCTGGATACTAAAAGGCCACAGTCTGAGCTCAGCTGTCTCTTGGGAGAGTTTCTTCATGTTTCCTGGCTGAAATGTGAAAATTAGGGTATGGGTCTCTCTTACCTAACTACAAAACAGATACTCTGTCCCAGGCTCATATATAAAAAATCAGCTCTTGGCTGGTGTGGCTCAGTGGATTGAGTGCCGGCCTGCGAACCAAAGCATCACTGATTTGATTCCCAGTTAGGACACATACCTGCGTTGTGGGCCAGGTCCCCAGCTGGGGGTACACGAGAGGCAATCACACATTGATGTTTCCCTCTCTCTCTTTCTCCTTCCCTTCCCCTCTCTCTGGGGTGGGGGTGGTGGTGGTGGTATATATATGAAATTCCTTGTGTTTCTCTAAGAGTTTACAGTTGTTTCTCAATTTAAGGCGATGATTTCCACCCTTCCTCCAGACTAGAGTGCCCTAGGGAGCTTTGAAAAAGTACTGATACTTGGACCCACCCCCAGAGATCCTGGTTTAACTGGATTAGGATATTGCCTTGGAAATAGGGTTTTTAAAGGAGTGAAGCAACCACACAGCCTGCACATTGTTTATCATCCCATATGTGTTTTTACGCTTTACCACATATGTATGGAGCTCCGAACAAAACTGTTTTTCATGCCTTAAAAATTTCTGCAAATTGTATCCCACTGAGTGTACCATACCCAAGCTTGTTCTTTTTCCCTAGCACTGTTTTGATTCGCCCTGAATTGATACTTAGAACTCCAATATACTCACTGTAACTGTTGTAGCACATTAGAGCCTTCCCTTCACCCCATCATTTTCTGCTCCCCTGTACTGCAAAGTACACGTGCAGCACAGTTCAGGCGAAAACCTCGCAGTCATCCTTGACTCCTCTTTCTCTGACATCCCACATCTAATCCTCTTGGCTCTGCCTTCAGATACACCCAGCGTCTGACACTTTCTCATCACCTCCACTGCTACCATCTGGTTCTTCCGGCCATGGTCTCTTGCCTGGATTATTGCAGTAGCACCCTAAGTGGTCTCCCTGGTGGAAACTTTGAACAATCTATTGTCTCACAGCAGTCAGAATAGTGTCTGTCGAATCATGTCACTCGTCTTCTCCAAACTCTCCAGTGGATTCCCAGCTCTCAGTAAAACTCAGTAGGTCAGACCACGGGTGGCCAGAACTGCACGGAGTGCACCTCTGCTGCCTCACCACCTTCGGACCTCATTTCCCGCCTCTCTGCCCCTCACTCATGTTGCCCTGGCCATGCTCCCTTTCACAATGTTCCTCGACTCTAACAAGCCCATCCCCACCTCTGGGCTTTTGGACTCGCTGTTCCCTCTGCTTGGAATGTTATTCTTCCAATATTCATAGGATCTACTTTCTTCCAGGTCTCTGCCCAAATGTCATTTTATGAAAGAGACCCTTCCTGGCCAACCTGTCTGTATCACTTTCTGTCCTTATATTGAATTATTGGAAAAACTGACTCCTACTCTTAATTAGTTTGTTAGGTTGGCCCAAACCTTTATAACACAGAAAGGTGATTAGATATGTTATTGGTGAGGTGACAAGACCTCGGTTTTTGCTTTTTTAAAAAAAAATTTTTGTCAAAAGAGAAAGTGCAGTAAAGCAAGAATTTATTGGCTGCAGCAAAAGCATACTCGGGACAGTGCAATGAGGAAGGTCTTAGCATAGAAGCAGCAACAGGAGAACCCAGGCTGGGCTGCTTTAGCTCATTGGGAAGTCAGAGAAAAGGGGGCCTTGGAAACAGGTTCAGCGGATTAACCCAGAAAGGGCTCCTGATGCCCATTTCTCCCCTGGTTATAAGTCTTGTGGGGGTCTCTTGTAGGGGTGTCCAACCTATGGCCCAGGTTGGCTATGAACGTGGCCCAACACAAAACCGTAAATTTACTTACAACCTTTTTGTTTGCTCATCAGTTTTGGTTAGTGTTTGTATATTTAATGTGTGGTACAACGAAACTCTTCTTCCAGTGTAGCCCAGAGATGCCTAAAAGTTGGACACCCCTGCTTGTTAGCGTTTAGGAGATGGTGAGTCTGTGGAAGAAGAAGAGGGGGAAGGGAAAAAGGCACAGGCTGCTCCTCAGAGGAAGAGTGCACACTGGGTCCTTTGTTCTGAGGGTTTTTACTTTTTTCTTGCAGGTGGGACTCTGAGGGGAGATCTCAGGGGACCATCTCCGGAGAATATTTATCAGCTTCTCAGATGTGTCCTTTCAGAGTTGTGGTCCCCACTGACCGGTTGGCACCGAAGCGGAGGGTCATTAGTCAGCGAAGCTGGTCCTGACATCAGCTCTGGTGTCACTTGTCTGGTTGTGCTGCTTTTCTGGGCCTACGGCTGAAGTAACCGAAGCCTAGATGTTACCATTAGCGAGGAAGAGTCAGGAGGTCTGAACTGCATGGCCAGCAATGTTAAGTCATGGGGTTCAAACCGCATGACCAGTGACATGCTAGGGGAGGAAAGGTCACCCTGGGGCGAGGTCTTTGTTTTTCCAGTTTTGCCCGTTGGTAGGCACCTGGGGCTTTCTGCCTTGCTGACCTTCTGCACCTGGCCCATCGTGCTTGCTCTGCTTAAGCCTACCACAGATACAGCTGGGAAGGCACATGTACATGAAAGGATCACCCCACAAAATCTAGGGATCCGTGACACTATCATTCTTTATGGTAACTGTTTAATAAACAAACAACAACAACAAAACAAACCCTTCCCCTTTAAACCTAGAAAGGTTTGAGGGGTTAAAGCAGGAAAACTTTTCCTTCCCCTTCCCTCCCAAACATAAACTTACAAGTACATACCTGCCTGCCTGTCCCATGGGACAGGAGTGCCTGAGCATGGAGGGCAGGTGCCAGGGCTGAGAAGAAGTGTTCAGTCTGGACCCTCTGTGCTCACCACCCCTTAAAGCCACTTCCCCACAGCTCACCTTCCTTACCCAAGCCCACCGCGGTGGTATGGCTGGCTCTGGCAAAAAAGAAAACGGCATGGATGGAACTAGAGAGCATTATACTAAGTGAAATAAGCCAGGTGGTGAGGGACAAATACCATATGATCTCACCCTTAACTGGAACCTAATCAACAAAAGAAAAAAGCAAACAAAACATAACCAGAGACATTGAAATTAAGAACAATCTAACAATAACCAGAGGGGAGGGGGAGG
>VMDR010030953.1:0-12195 GCA_007922815.1 Macrotus californicus
CTGACATAACTTGTTCAATTTACGATGAAAAGTAGGTTAAATAAAAAATGGAGCTATGTTACAAAAGGGTGAGAGCCATTTACTATATATGATCAGTTAATTTTTCCCCCAGCTTATATGTTTATAATTATATATTTTATCTATTCAATATCAAAACCATGGTCTCTTTTAGAACTATTTAGTAGATCAAACCCACATATTTCTGTCTTATCAAAAGAATGTTATTATGAATTATCACACTAGAATGTCTAAGATGTTTCCAAAGGAAGCAAATTTCATTATTATGGTTTTATTTTTTATTTTATTTATTTTTTGCTATTTCAAGATCCCTGTGTGCCTTTCCCATTCTCTGCGTACTGTCAACAATATAGTCATTCCATTTCAAAGTAACTGAACAGATGCTGGCCACTTGAAACAGCAGGAATCAGAGAAAGAATAATTAGGAAGTACAGAGGTATAAAGGGTTCCACTTAGTTAATTGGTTTCCCTGTGTGTGTATTTGTAAGATACATAGATGAATTTACTTCTATTTGTCTTCCCAGTAAAAAAGTAAGAATGAGAAAAAAAATACAATAAAAAAGAAAAGAAAAGGATTTCAATTTTATTCATGAGTCCCAGTCATATTTTTTCTGGAACGTCAAACAAACTTGAAAGACATAAATACAATATGAACAATACACGCTCCTATATTTTAACACCTGTCTCCCATGAATAGGTTATGGCGTTTTCATGCTTGTATGTTAGTGCAGTATGTGGCATTTTGAGCTACTATCAAAATGAAGTGGAATTTCTGGAATGGAGTTATGTGCATTTTGAACTTGGCTGTAGCATGCCTGCTTTGAGGCTTCATGTGTATTTTTTTCCAAGTAGACTCATTTCACTGTGCATGCTTTCTGAATTATGCGTATCACTGCACTCTTATTTAAATGTGATTATGGTACTGAAAGAAAGGATCTGGGTTAACATAGACATAACAAAGAAGATATATCTTTTAGTACATTCTCTTTGGGGGGATATCAGTTTTACTTCTTCCTTTGCAATTTGGATGTCTTTTATTTCTTTTTCTTCCCTGATTGCTGTGGCTAGGACTTCCAGTACTATGTTGAATAAGAGAGGTGAAAGCAGATATCCCTGTCTTGTTTCTGATCTTAAGAGGAACCCTTGTTGTTTTTGCTTGCAGTGGGTTTGTCATATATGGCCTTTATTATGTTTAGGTATGTTCCCTCTATTTCTACTTTGTTCAGAGTTTTTATAATAAATGTGTGCTACATTTTATAAAATGCTTTTTCTGCATCTATTGACATGATCATGTGGTTTTTATTCTTCATTTCACCAAAAAAGCAAACAACCTAATTAAAAAATGGGCAAAGGGCCGGAATAGACACTTCTCCAAAGAGGACAACAGAATGCCAATAGACACATGAAAAGATATTCAGTGTCACTAATCATGAGAGAAATGCAAATTAAAACCACATTGAGATACCACATCACACCTATCAGAATGGCCATCATTAATAAATCAACAAACAAGTGCTGTCAAGGATGTGGAGAAAGGGGAACACTTGCACTGTTGGTGGGAATGCAGATTGGTGCAGCCACTGTGGAAAGCAATATGGAGATACCTCAAAAAATTCAAAATGGGTCTGTTTTTTGACTCAGCAATCCCACTTCTGGAATATATCCATAAGAACCCAAAACATTAATTCCAAAGAACATAAGCACCCTTATGTTCAGTGCAGTGTTATTTACAATCACCAAGGTATGGAAGCTGCCTAAGTGTCCATCAGTGAATGAAACAATTATGGGACATTTACATAATGGAATACTATTCGGACATATAAAAGAAGGAGGGTGTAGCCTTTGAGAAAGCATGGATGGCCTGGAGAGCAATATGCTAAGTGAAATAAGCCAGTCAGAGAAAAACAAATACCATGTGATTTCACTGATATGGGGACTCCAATGAAGAAACTGAACTACATGCAAAATAATAGAGAGCAGACTGACAGCTATGGGGGTTAGATTAGGGGTGCAGGGATTGAGCAAAAAATAAAAAGAACTCATGGACATGGACAACAGTGTGGTGATTGTTGGGAGCAGGGTTGGTATTAGGGGGATGAATGGTAATGGAAAACATACAAAAATAAAAGACTGAAAAAATAAATGAAATATGGAGAGTTGTAAAACGTCAACTATTTTGCCTCTCCTCTTCCATAATTTCTTTAGGTTTGTGCTGCTCAAGATACAAAAGTATATAATTGTATTTAAGTGACAGATTTCAGAGACAGACTAGGTAAGGATGGATCAGTGTTTCAGGATTACACGAAATTATTTTGATTCTTTATATACTCTGTGATCTTGAGACAGTTAGAGGAAGTTGTTAAGCTTTAGTTTCACCTATATGAGGAAAATAACAAACACAACTTTCAGGTTACTACGAAGTTATATTTATAGTGTTTGGTGAACTGAGTTTCAACACAATTGTCACCTATATTTATGTGGTTCTTACAAAACCCCTCATACTCAATGCACTACATCATTTATCCTCATAACGACAGTGTGTGCAAAGTACTGTTATCATCCCCATGTCTCAGAAAAAGGTAGAAAGACATAAAGAAATGGAAAGATTTGGCCAAGGTCACACTGGTAATGGGGCAGCCAGGATTTGGCCCAGGCAGTCTGGTTTACATTCATTTTGTTATACTTCCTCTCAAATGAATGCATCCATGAGATAATAATTATTTCACCAGCTCCCAACACGATCCCCTCAGTGTTTCCTTGAGGCCCTTGAGAAGTGACCTCTAGATGCTCTACTACATCAACTCCTATTGCTTCTTATTTTGCAGAGGCTTTTCCTGAAAGTTAAAGATAAATTTTGCCTATGTTCTGACTTTGTTTAAGGTGAATCTTGAATGTTAAGTATTTGAGAATTAAATAAGCCCTGTGACTGGAGTGGGACAGACACTTAGCCGTGCTGTCCTTTCAATGGGGGAATCTTTTAAAAACAAAATCCTAGCTTAGCACACAAGTATCTGGTGTGTAGTCCCTATGCTGGCCAGCTTGTCAGGTGGGAGGTTGTTATCCTGCACCAGCCATGCAAGGAGAAGTGGGTTCCTGTTCCTTGCCTTGCTCCCTTCTCCCTTTTCCTTAATAAAGTGCTATGTTCTTGCTTCTCTGATGTGCTCCATGTTAACTTCTGGATAGCTATGGATGAGGGAAAGGGGGTAGACTAACAGAAATACACCTGCTACAGTGAGCACAAGGATCTCTCTAACTTTTAATAAGTACTTGCACTTTACACTGGGATTCCTGGAGTTCAACTTCACTGTGGTGCGTCATTATGGTATTTCTATCTATTTACTACGTAAAGTTTTGAGGCAACTCAATTTCTTCTTCCATGTCCTTGCTCCATTCTGGAAAAAATTTTCCTAAAATAAAGACCACTCATCTTTATCCCTGGAATACACCTTTTATTTTACCATGGGTATGTCTGATACTTTTCTTCATGTGCTGCCAGCTTTTTTCAATAAGTATGTCTCATGCCTGTGGACCAACTATCATACCTCCCATTTTCCAAATGTTCGCTTAGGTTTCCCAACTGATTCATTTGATTATATCAATTGGCAAACAATCTCTTCCATCGCTGAACTCTTTTTATGATTATTGTCGTGCCATAATTCCAAGTGTAATCTCTCCCTAATGACTTGTTCTATATGTAAGCATTATCCTCTTTAAGTCCCTCATATGCCTTACATAATAATCGATACAGCATGGATTTTCAATAAATGTGCTGTTGTTGAAACACTGTCTATAACTCAGGAAATAAACTTGCTTCTCATTAAATCCTGAGATATAGAAAATAAGATTTAGTGAAATGGTGAAAAGGAAAGGAAAGGAGTGCAAGACCAATGTTACCAAATGTGTTAATGAAAGATGTTTTAAGACTGTAAAAGATAGGACAAAAAGTCAAAACCTACCACTGGTGGTAATCTTTTCAAATAGTTGGAAAATGTAACACCATTTTCCTCTCCTCCTTGGAGTGACTCTTGCACACATTTCCTCTCCACGTGTAGTGATACTGGATTCAAACATCGACATTTGTTTTCTTTTAATTTTACAATGGAGAGAATAAACTAAGTATAAATTTTGATGGCCTATACATAATAGTTACATATTTTGTTTTACTTATTGCCAAAATATTAAATAATTTAGTTCCATGAAAATGCCTTTATATTAATGCAGAAAATAATCTATCATTAAGTGAGATAGAGATGTAAAATTATTCATCTCTTTATGAAAATATATTTATTTCAATTTTTTTTTAGACTAACTTGATCTCACATTTGAAATCTTAGCTTCACAGTGTTTTCTCCCAGCCCCTGACATCGACAAATATCAAGTCGATCTCTCTCAACTGCCACGGCTTCTCTACCTTGTGAGAGATTTCCCTTGTACTTTTATATACCTCCCTTAAACATTCTGGTGTTGTACTCTGTAAATACCACAGTCAAAGCTAAGCTGCAATAGCTAAATCTTGGTTTTACTTATTGTATGGCAAATAAAAAAAAACTATTTTTTTTCTTGAGTTGATTGTTTTTTCCTGTTTTTTTAAAAAATTATTTATTTTTAGAGGGGAAGGGAGGGAGAAGGAGAAGGAGAGAAACATCCATGTGTGGTTGCCTCTCTCACACCCCCTACTGGGGACCTGGCCTGCAACCCAGGCATGTGCCCTAGACTGGGAATCGAAGCAGCAACCCTTTGGTTCACAGGCTCACAATCCAGAGTCACACCAGCCAGGACTGTTTTTTCCTCTGTTTAGTTTCACACACACACTGCACACATTCTACTTAAAACTTGTGCTGAGTTTTCATTTTTTGAGGTCCTGACTCAGTGCCAGGTTTCACTCCCTTGCCAATCATTTGCTATCCATAAATACTAAGCTTGATTTACTCTAAGGTAAGGCCAGTCTGGATCCTAATGGATTTGATTGCTATGTGCATGACCTAATATTGAACAAACCTTTACTTATTAACACCTTTGTCAACATAGGAAAATGTAGAAAAATCAAATTGTTCTAAAGGCAAATCTCAGATAATGTGCACATGCTATCATTGTACTCAGGATTATTTAGAAAATTTTGGCTGTCTCCTAGAATATGTTCAGGTGATTGTGAAGACAGCATTATAGGTAGCCTCCCATGTCTAGCCAGGAAAGTGCTGATTCCTGATGCTTTCTGGAATCATCATTTACATTCCATTCAATTCAGCTTCTGTCTTCTATATTACTCCTTTATTATCACCAAAGTTAATCTAAGTGTGAAGTTTGATTATTGGTGATTTTTGAAATGTAAAAATACAATAAAATTTCAGATTTAGAAAATTTAATATTAGAGATATATCTACTTTTGGATGATCTCATAATCCCAGTTGGATACTGGTAGCATCCTTATTCCACAATTACTTTTGTCTTTTTCCTTGTTGTGTGTGTTTTGAGAAAAATAATTAATAGCTGAGGTGTCAGCCATGCTATAATATCCATTTAGACACATTTCAGATTCTGCAGGATTTTAGTCACATTTTGAAATGTCTATGAGTTTAAGTAAGTTGCTGATTTATGCATGTTATAGATGTGCAGAGGTTTTCTTAATAAATTTTAGGATACTAACTCCATTTATGAAAAAATTCTCATGTTAGATTCACTAAAAGTATATGCCTTAATGTTAATTTATCTGGAATTTCAGTTAATTATAACATTCTTGGAATTAATGCAGTTCTTAGTACATGGATGCTTTGGTTTTACAATAAAGAGTTATTTGCAATTACTATTTAATTGGAGACAATTTGGGTTCCTGAAGATAATTAAATACTGAATTTAATTGGCCTGCTTTGTCTTAAAAAGAATATACTACAATATAAAAATAATTTCTAAAATAACAGAAGCAGGTAATGATTACAAGGAACATAAAGTATAGAGTAATCACCAGGGAAGCTGGGTGCACACTTCAATAAAAATTAAGGCACAATGCACTCCCTGGCAGCAAAGGGAGCTCTTATTATTACTTGCAAGTACCCAGTAGAGTAGCATTCCACAAAATTAATTATGCTTTGCGGACAATCCAACCTGCTTGCTTATTAAATCCTATTCCCTAATGCAATCTAAAAGGCATAACCAACAAAATTAGAAATGTTATGTACAATTACATGTTTCATATTTCTTTAATGTTGATGATATAAGCATGTTTTTGCAATTTGAGTTTACATTGGAATCAGCAAGTAGATCACTTTAAATAATATTTTTCACCTGCAATGGTGACTTTGAAAACAAAATTAAAGTGTTTCAATTTGACAAACAGGTGTCTCATATTTAGTAGGTATTTTATTCGCTACCAAATGGTATTTTACTGGTAATAAGGATATGGTTGTCCACTTTTTGCCAAGCTGGTCTATATTTTTCATGTTAATAGTCTTGATACCAATGTTAGGTCTTGTAATCTGCATCCATTTAGATATTGGATATGATCATGGAGGTGAAGGGCAGTCTACATGGAAGATAATTTTTCACAGAAGCAAATGACAAGTCAACTAGTTTGCTACTAGTCTCTGACTAAATAGCATTTAGTATTCTTTTTGTCACACAAAGGTTAGTTCTGATTATTAATGTTGGTTGTATAGTTTATTATTTTTATTACTATTAATGTTAACCCATCTGATATATTTATAAGTACTTGGCTAATTCTGCAAATGTGTAAAACCCAAGAATATGAGCTTTTACCTGTGCATATGTGGCACATAATGGAACAGAAAAAAAGTGTAAAGTTTCAGATTTGATAAAGCTTAAAATATATATCTATTGTAACAAGACAAGAATGGATAGCTCTGATCAGTGTGGCTCAGTGGGTTGGGTGTTGTCTTGCAGAGCGACAGGTCACTGGTTCTATTCCCTGTCAGGGCACATGCCTGGGTAGCAGGTTAGGTCCCTTGTTGGGGTGCATTTGAAAGACAACCAATCAATGCTTCTCTATCATATTGATGCTTCTTTCCCTTTCTTTCTCCCTCACTTACCCTCACTTTAAAAATAAATAAAAAAATCTTATAAAAAAGAGAAACATGGATACAAAAATAATAATTTCTAGAAACTACAATTTCAAGCTAAATTGTGTTGCATCATTATTTCAATGAAATTTTAATGAATTCTCATTAACTCTAAGCCTGGTTGATAGATAGTGGGATTCTGTCATAAGTGCTCTCTTGTCTCTTAAACAATTAAGAAAATGAGACAAAAAGATAAATACAATTTGATAGAGGAGATATCAATAATCATATATAGTGTCACAGGAACAAATAGGTAGGGCTCCTAATTCACATGTGATTTTAACTTTCAAAACTTTGAAGTCTGTGGTGGCCTTCACCATTGGGAGACCATTCTTATAGGTAATGATAGAACAAGTCTGTTCCATTTGGAAGAGATGCATTCTATCTCTTCTGATTATACTCTTATAAATAATCATGTTGTGTCTTCTAGGGCATACAACCCCAAAGAGATTTAATCCAAATGCATCTACCACTTAGTTCAGTTTAACAACATCTGGAAGGAGGTACAGAAGAGATAGTTATCCAGATACATACCTACCATTGACCAACTTTGTGATACTTATGGCCACAAGTGGAATGTTTTCAGAAGGTGGATTCTATGTTGATGAACTATATAATATGCCTTATAAAACACTGTTCAACAAATAAGACTTCAGTGGATCTAGCTGCCTCCCCTTTGGCCCCTTCCCTCCTTCTTTTTTCTCTTTTTCCCCTCCTCCTATTATTATTTTTTTATTTTATTAAAGTACATATCATTAGTTATGCTATTACAGTTGTCCCAATTTTCCCCCTTTGCTCCCCTTCACCACCCACTTCCTCAGGCAATCTCCACACCTTGTTCATGTCCATTGGTCATGTGTATAAATTCTTTGACTACTCAATTTCCTATTTTGTACTTTACATCCCCATGGCTGTTCTGTAACTACCCATTTGTACTTCTTAATCACCTCAACTCTTCATCTATTCTTCCCATCTGGCAACCATCAACATGCTCTCCATATTCATGATTTTGTCTCTGTTCTTGTTTGTCTAGTTTGTTTTTTAGATTCAATTGTTGATAGGTTTGCATTTATTGCCATTTTATTGTTCATAGTTTTTTTTTCTTTTTCTTAAATAAGTCTCTTTAACATTTAATATAATAATGGTTAGGTGATAATGAACTCCTTTAGTGTTTTCTAATTTGGGAAGCTGTTTATCAGCCCTTCGATTCTAGGTGATAGCTTTGTTCGATAGAGCAATCTTGGCTGTAGGTCCCTGCTTTTCATGATTTTGAATATTTCTTGTCAATGCCTTTGAACCTGCAAAGTTTCTTTTGACAAGTCAACTGACAGTCTTATGGGAACTCCCCCTATAGGTAACTAACTGCTTTTCTCTTGCTGCTTTTGATATTCTCTCTACCTTTAACCTTTGGTATTTTAATTATAATGTGTCTTGAAGTATGCTTCTTTGGGTCCATCTTGTTTGGAACTCTCTGCGCTTCCTGGACTTGCATGTCTATTTCCTTCATCAAATTAGGGAAGTTTTCTTTTATTATTTTTAAAAATATATATCCCATTTCTTGTTCTTTCTCTTCTCCTTCTAGCCCTCCTATGATGCAAATATTGGAACTATAACACTAGAAGTTGCCCTAGAGGCTGCTTATACTATGATCCATATTTTTGGATTCCTTTCTTTTATTGTTTTGCTTCCTTATGTTCTAAATCCTTGATTTGATTCTTGGCTTTATCCACCCTACTGTTGATTCCCTGTAAATTGTTCTTTATTTTAATTAGTGTATCATTCATTTCTGACTGGATCTTTTTTATGTTGTTGAGGTCCTCACTAAGTTCCTTAAGCATCCTTATAACTTATATCTGATATATTGCTTATCGCCATTTTGTTTAGTTCTTTTCTGGAGCTTTGTTCTTTTGTTTGGGCCATGTTTCTTTGTTTCTTCATTTTGGTGGCCTCCTTTTGTTTGTTTCTGTTTATTAGGTAGAGCTACTATGACTTCCTCTCTTGGTAGAGTAGCCTAATGTAGTAGGTGTCCTGTAGAGTCCAGTGACAGGGCCTCCCCAATCTCCTAAGCTAGGTATTTGAGGTGTACCCTCCATGTAGACTGAGATTACCTTCCTCTAGTAGTTGATTCTTGATTGCTGTTGGCAGGTCAATGGAGGGATTTACGCAGGCCAGTCAGCTGCAAGATTTATCTATGACCACTGAACACCAACCCCTGCCCTCTGTGGAGGATCACCTGTGCAGGGGCAGGGTGGTGGTGCTCCAACGTGGTCTGTAGCTGTCCAAAATGGTGTGCAGGCTCTGGGGTTTCCTGGCTGGTGTGGGCCAAGGTCAGCTCCTACCTGTGCTCTTTCCAAGGTCACACTGCATGAGCCATAAACCAATATGCAGATGGCTGCTACTTGTGCTGGGCTTGGAGATTCTCAGACAAAGGCAAGCTGTGAACCTAGGAAAGCTGCTGCTGGTACCAGACCTGGGGCTACTTCACAAGAAGTGTGCAGCCTGGGGGCTCACTGAGGCCTGCTGTTGCTTATTTGAGAGGATTTAAGAAGTTGTGAAGCATGAGCCAAGACCAGCCATTCATATGGAAAAGCCACTGTTAACAGTTTGGGTGGGCCCATAAATTGGGTTGGGCAAAGTTTTCAGGGGATCTCCAGGGTGGGGCAAACAGTGTTAGCTATGTTGATGGAGTCTCAGATGTGGCACCCTTCTGTGGACTCTGTGGCTTAGTGTGGGAAAGTTCAGAAAATGGACAATGACCTCTACCCACCCATCTGTCTGGGAGAAAGCTGTCCCCTAGCTCTCACCTTGATGACAGCCACTTTAGGTCCTCCATCTATGCCACTGGTGTCTTTCATGCTGCTATTCCAATGCCAGAGCTCAGAGTAGGTGAGTCTGAGTAAGTCCATGTGTGGGTTCTTTTAAAGAAACTGCTTGAGACTCTAGAAGTTTCTTCCACGGACTCAATTACTGCTGGTTTTTGCTCAGAAATTGTGGGAACTTATCTCCTGGCACTGGCACTATCTTCTGGCACTATTAATTTATACTAACATTAATCATACTTTATCGATAATCTTTTTTCCCTTCTAGAGGGAATAGTTATTAATTCATAAAAATTATCAGCTGTGGACAGTGCTGATTTTTTCAGTATCCATGTAAGTATCCTACTCAGACACAAGCTACAGAGGTCTTTGCATAAATGTACATCATCTGTTCCAATCATATTGACCTCTTCTTGTACTGTATTATTTTTATTATTGTTGTTGTTATTCTTATAGAATATAACTCTTAAGAAATTGGTTTGGAAAGTTCTGTTAAAATGATAAAAGCTAAAAATACAATACCTCTTATAGGTAGAAAATTTTCCTTATCTAGAATGGAGCTTTTCTTAGACAACCTGCCTCTCTCTAAAAGCAAAGCGTGTGCCTGTAAGGAAGATGTCTTAGTTCAAGTCAATCTCTTCCAGTTTCCTGATACCAACCTACATGCTGCAAAACTCTAACACAAAGAAGTTTTCACCTGATTTCTTGAGGGGATGTTTGCGTAGTAAAAAGCACATGGCTTCTAAATCTGGGTTGTGAATTAGAATCCTGCTCAATCATTAAGTCTAAAAAACCCATTCATCTCATCTGTAAAATGGAAGAAAATAATGCTACTCCCACAATAGCTGAGAAAGTAAAATTAATACAAATAACACATGCAAAGCCCTTGACATAAAGTCAATACAAGGTTATTACTTTCCACTATTTTAGGTTACATAAGTTAGAATTTGGTTTCTTAGTAAAAGTTGCTGTTTTTAGCCGTGTATCCACAGCCTTAGCACAGAATTGGCAATGTAAATTGTGAGAGTATTACTGGATTCTGGTAGTTACCATGGTTACTGTTGAGACTACCTGCTGTATATTCACATACATTCTCATTTGTAAGGTATTATAAAATGACATTCTTGACATTGTTAATATAATTATATAATGTATATTTTGTGAGAGAGATTTTTGTCTCTGGAGAAGACAGAGAATTTTTAAAAATAAATCTGTCCAAAATCTTTGATGTATGGTTGAAGATCTGCAAGTTTCATAACTTTAAAGAAGATATATTTGAGGTAAAGAGGCACAAGTTTCTTGAAAACAGGTTAGTTGCAGGTGTTTTCTGGAATGAGTGAGTGTCATAGGAGAAAAAGAAAGTGAGGAAAAGAGAAGAAAATAAGTTAAGTATCTCTGTGAGTTTGTGGAGAGACAAAGAAAAACAAGTTTAAACACTGCCTGCCATTTTTGTGTGTCAAGATCATTTTATTTATATAACATTCCCATGATCAAGGTGCTGGGGGCATCAAATCCACAATTAAAATGAGAGAATAATAATAAACAAGAGTAGTTAAGACACCATGAAAATGTACGTTGAAGGTAAGAAACACAAAAATAAGGAAACCCTGAGGTGGAGGTAGTGGTGGAATTCAAATCTAATACTCTACTAATCAGCATTCCCAGCAAGAGGGATGTGGAATCCATTTTCCCGGAGTATGGCCTAGCACTGCAGTTCCCTTCGTCCTCTCTCGTCAAGATTAGGAAACAGAGATCAAAACAGTCCCGTATGTGAAGACTCATATGGAGTTTAAACTACTCAGACAGCTCTGATTTATCATTGTAACTCAGTACAGCTTAGCAGTGCTATTGGCTGCTGTCATTATCATGCTGTTGTATTTCAAAAGAGCTGTAATTAGCAATGCTGCTATTCCTATAAAAGCAAGAAAGCATCTCTGGTAACTTGAGATATTAATGAGGCTGGCAGCAAATTGCTGTAATGTTGTTAAGCAAGATCAATTGTTCAAAGATGTTACCTTCAATGATTGTTCAGACTGAACTAGAGAATGAATGTTTTCAGTTGTGAAATCTTCCTATACATCTTAGGTTGCAAGGAGGAAGAGTAGAATCTGAAGAGAAGAGATTAAAATGGAACTAATGGGTTTATCTAAAATGTAAATCAAACGAAATAGAGGTTTTGAAACTGAGCATCTTTGAGATCTGTGAGGTCAGAATTTAGAGGGTACGTAATTTTGGTAGGAAAAGTTACATCTTTCTTTTTAGCAATCTCTCAGTAAAAGTTATAAATT
>VMDR010030954.1:0-12196 GCA_007922815.1 Macrotus californicus
GATCTGACTTTAAATTTTATTGAGTGCTCACATTGTACTAGGCACTGAAGAAAGAAAGATGAATTAGAATTGCACAGTCTCTGATATTAGATACATCAGTCTAATAGAGGAGACCAACATGCAAATAAATGGTAATACAGAGAAAATGCATTCCAGCAATTGGCAGAACATTAACAACAAGACATTATGGTAGTAGTGAATTTTTGAAATGAAAGCCTTCTGGATCATACACAAGTCATCCCTAGATACAGTTCAAAAATAGATCCACCTTTCACTGATTTTCTCAAAAACATCTAGTGAGAACCATATAAAAGTGTACAAAGTACAGAAGAAGATGCAATGATATATTAGATTCAAACCCCATCTTCATATTGAGTTATATTATGGGAGGTCATGTCATAGGTGAGATTTCCCATGGTTAATTTTTTTCCTGACATTTTACTTAGGCAGCCACGTAAGTTCTGTTCAGCTAGGAGCAAAGTGGGTTTTTCATGTTACATCAAATTGTCTGAGTCGTGTAAGCATTTGTTTAAAATTTAAAGTCAGATCAGATTAGAAAATATTAGGGGAAAACAAAACTAGATACTGAAGACAGTGTGTACCAAGTGTTATCTCTCCAAACATGTTCACAAGATTATCTGTGAGAACTTAGCAAAGGCTCAGTATCAGTAGGGCATCATTTTTTATACTTTGGATTAAATAACCATACACATCGAGATGACTCATAATGCCACATGGTGGTTGCTATTTACTTCTTTTCCTTTCCGTGTCAAATGGTGACACTTGTTTATTTCTTCCCACAGGAAAGTTTTTTAAAATTAATATAAGTAATATTAAAGTTCAGGAAAATAAAAGATGTATAAAATACAAAACTACTTCCAATTTCTTATCCAATATATACATGCACCACCCAGTAATCTTTCAAAAGATTACTTTTTATGACCTGGTTAATATTTCTCCAAACATGTTTATATGTGTGTGTGTGTATATATATATATATATATATATATATATATATATATATATATATATATACACTCACATATTTAATAAATTGGTTCATACCATTTTTCAATCTGAAATTTTTATTCAAACCAAGTCTTGAAAAGCTTTCAATGACAGCACATTTGGGTTCTTTTCGTGGCTGTGGAGTATCTCATTGTATACATATACCATGATCTACCTAGTCCGTAATTTATGAATGTATTAGTTGTTCCCATGTTTCTGCAAACATAAACAATGCTGCTGTTATACATATATGTTATTTCTAATGGACAAATTCCTGAAAGCAGAGTCATTTGCTCAAGGGACATGTATAATTTTAATAATAGATATTGTCAAATTCATAATCCTAACCACAATATATACAATATAGGAGAGACCTGATAGCACACCACTGGCAATAGCAGAGTATTATCGATCTAAATGTCTAATAGCAGAGTAGTGCTTACAGAAGATATGTCATGTGAATGTCAACTGATGGTCGTTGGCACCAATTCAAGGCCAGCAAGAACCCCCGAGTTGGGGTGCAGTGATGAAGGAAACTTTACTCAGTGCAAACTCCTCAGTTATAATACAGCACAGCTACTAGGCAGTCACGGGGCGAGGCAGCCTCAAGATCAGGCCCCTTTCCAGCTAGACAGCTCTGCTCTGCTCTACTCTGCACTGGTCTGCTCTATTCCACTGTGATGAGACACCTCCAGTTTTAGCTCCAGCCAGGGAAAGGCAGTCTCCAACCTTGGTGGAAATAGAAAATGTGCACCCAAAGCCTGTCTAATTCCCAGCCCACTGCTCTTACAGTAGACACAGTCCCAAACTCTCCATTTTGCATAGGCCCCCGCTTGCTAGCCTCTTTGGTCTGGGGCCCAGAAATCCCTTTGCTTATGATTTTCTGATCTCCCTGCCCAGTTGTATTTAGTGAGAGCAAAGGGCACTTTCAATCTTGTCCCTTTGTTGGCAAGACAGGTGTACACGGGGTCCCTGCCCAGCAGGCTTCAGCTCCCCTTTTAAAAAGTCTTTCTGTGTCACAACCAGTCTGCCCTCACCACCTCTCCAAAAAGCCAGAAGTATCTCACCAGCACAGCTGGTTGCAGCCTGCCTCCACCCAACCCAGGTGCAAATAGAGTCCCTCTCTATCTGTCTGGCACTTTCCCAGTTGGCATTTGGCACTGCAGCTATGGATGATGAGCTGCTCACTGTGGGGACCTTGCACAGCCTTCCAAGTCACTTCTTGCCCAGGTCTGTGGCCTCCCTGATTGTGTCTAGGGCCCCCTGCCCTTAAAGGGGAGGGAACCACAAAGCTGTAATTTCTGATCAATCTCTACAGGCACCACACATGGGGTATTTCCTCTTCAACTTATAAAATTTCCTTACCGTCCATTGTGAAGTGTCTTCTGTACCCCTTGGCTCAAAACTTGTGTCAGCTAAGATTCCATTGATTTTTTCAGGTTATTTTTTGTTGGAAGATCAGCCAGGAATCCAAACTGGGGGCTAGAGCAAGTAGACTCAGTTTCCACCTAATTGGCTGCCATCTTCACCCCAGCATTTACTTCTTAATAACTATCCTGACATGCTAATGAATAACCAACACCAAAAGAATTTGCTTTCTTCCTGGTATTATTACACACCTTCACTATTGGAAGTTTAATATAATATCATAGTTTATTTAAAGGAACTCCATGTTTGTTGACTTTAATTTATAGTAATATTTTACTTGAATAATTTTTCAATTAAGCAGGTAACAATATGTTAGCATTTATTTCATCATATTTAAATTAGGGAAATAATATTTGTCTCATAAGGTTACAGTGAAGCTAAATGATATATGTAAAACTATGAAAAATATTCAATAAGTGTTAACTAACATTATTACCATTGTCATCAAATTATTATTAACAACTACACAGATATTTTATTTTAAAACAAAACCCAACTAGTGGTAGGGCAAGCACATATTGAAGCTTAATTGAATTAGCGGAGACAGAGGAGTAACATAAAGGGCTAGAAAACTGTTGAGCTTCAGAAGACAATGGGTTAGGTCCAGAAGAACCATCAAAATTCTCTTCTCATCTTTCTTCCTAATCTCTTCCCATGTGCATCAGTTTTCCCATCTTGGCATAATGGCATTCTCTGCCTCCCATTTTCTGGGTAGAATTGTGTTACCACAGCCCTCGAGTTTACATGTCGTAATTCCGGCCACAATGCTCTGGCTAACTAGCTGACTCTCAAGGTCTTTCCCATATAGGATATCAAATGCGAGCTGTCCAACTTGGTTCAGTGATCTCCTCCTGAGTGCGTTGGGATTAAGGAGTTGATACAATTTTAAAATGGTCCCATCTCACTCTCGTGATGCTTGGGAGTTTCCAGAGGGAAGAGGATTAGTGTGAGCACTGCAGACGAGATATGCTTAGTCCTACTCTTGTTTCTCAGCACATGTTTGTCTTTCTTTCCATGTATCTAAAGATACATCCATGATTCCGCTGATGTGTAACAACAAATACACTCAACTATTCCATAAATGGAGGAATCCGAACATACAATCCCTTACTTCACCCAAAGATATGCCACAGAGCATATATTGAGACATTTTTAGGGAAGAAACAACTCAAACATTCAGTACTAAAATAGACATATGAAAAGATGCTCAATGTCATTAATCATCAGAGAAAATTAATTAAAACCTGAATGAGATATCACCTCACCCTGGTCAGAATGGCTGTCATTGGTAAATCCACAAATAACATGTGGTGGTGAGAATATAGAGAAAAGAGAACTCTTTTGCACTGTTTGTGGGAATGCAGATTGGTGCAGCCACTTTGGAAAACAGTATATAGATACCTCAAAAAATTAAAAATGGAACAGCCTTATGACCCAGAGATTTCACTTCTGGGAATTTATCCAAAGGAACCCGAAACACTAATTCAAAAGAACATAAACACCCCTATATTCATTGCAGTGTTATTTACAATTGCCAAGATATGGAAGCAGCCCAAGTGTCCATCAGCAGATGAATGGATAAAACAATTATGGGAAATTTGCACAATGGAATACTACTTGGCCATAAAAAAGATGAAAATTTTACCCTTTGCAACAGCATGAATGGACCTGAAGAACATTATGCTAAGTGAAATAAACCAGAGAAAGACAAATATCTTCCCTCTTATGCAGAATCTAATGAACAACTGAACTAACAAGCAAAATAGGGACAGGCTTATTGATAGAGAGCAGAATGATAGCCCTCAGTTGGGGGGCATAGTGGGTGGAGGGGTTAAGCAAAAAGGAAAAAGGACTCATGGCCATGGACAACAGTGTGGTGACTGCAGGAGGGAGGGGAGTATAAGGGGGATACATGGTAATGGAGAAACACAATAAAAATTTTAAAAATACAAAATAAAACTAAAAGGAAAATTTAATAAATTATTAATTGGCTAGCCGAAAGGTATTTCTAGATTCAGGCTCAACTAGATTCCAGAATTCAAACAATTTTCTAATATGTGTATCTCAATTGCCACTGCTTTCCCCTGTATATGACCTTCACATTCTATGCTTCAGAGGGACTGTCTCACTGTGTCTGGGGGAGATGTGTCTGTAGTAGATTCATGGTGTATGTTACCAGTTTTCCCTCCACTATCCAAATAGACAATCCAGAGGAAGACTCTTGTAATTGATCTTGTTTTAGTCATAGGAGCAATTGTCCCATTTAAGAAAAATGTAGTTCTGTCTGTGGTCAGGCCTGTGTCATGCATTTACTTCTGAGGTCTGGGATATATGTAGAGGATAGAGATGTGCTTTACAATGGACAGCCCCATTGGAACCTCATGAGTGGGTAAAGAATGATTCCACAAAGGCAAAAGTTCTGATAAAATACTGTCCAATCCATTCCTATACTCCAATCATGCCTGCCCATCATCCACATTGTAACCAGTTATTAAATGTCTTCACCTAACATACTATAATAATTTCAAGTGTCACCAAATATGTACTCAGTTCTATAGACAACAGATCAACATCATCTCAGATGACACATCTAGAGCTGTGTACTCTCCGTTGATCGACTTGGATATTTGAGTTTCCATGATGTAGTTAACCACCCTAACACAGTCTACAATGGGGAAAAAAGATAACTGCAATAAACTACTATTTGTGAAAAAGAGAAGAAGAAATAATAGCTGTTACGGAGCCTTAGCAAAATCATAGTCCATAGGAAGGAAGAGTGAGGAACCCCTCCTTGGCCGTGGAGTAAATACTCAGTCACAGATCTACCTCCTTTTGCTCTGAAGGCTAAGAGGATTGCTAGGGTCCATTTTCCTTAAAGATTATATCTGAAAGTAGCATATGGAAAGATTCCCTCTGTAGGACTGTAATTGCTTGATCCACCCACTTTCTGTAGATATGGTTATAATGACCCAGATGCTGAGCTGATGGGTGAGCAATAACAGATTTCTGTTTTCCAGGCTTGAGGGTTCTCTGACAATTAAATATCCTAAAATCTCTACTCTTCTACTTGTTAATTTATTTCTGAAATCTCCTCAGGATAATAAACAACAGTAACAATCTTGGATCAAGAGCACTGAATCTTAAACCCACTGGTGTTTCTCCCAATAATTGTCCTTAGTACTTAGCTGGCTTCTCGAGGCCACTGCTAAAAGGCTTCCACTGAGGCCTAGGCTGCTGGTGGTGAGGGCAAGCCCATCTCTGTCCTGTCCTGTCCTGCTGCGTCCCAATAGGTAGTGCTTTATATTACCTACTACCTAGAGAGAGTACTTCCACTGTCAGTCTGGGTATACACATTAGGAGATGCTTGGAAGATGAGTCTACGACTTAACCCACTCCTAGGTACCAATCTTATTTTTTCACCTCCTAGTTTTTGCTTATTCTAACTTTTTTTATTGAGCAAATATTTTTTTGTTTGTTTTATAATTAACTAAAGCACTGGTTTTATGGCTCTCAGCCATCTCAGATTCCTGTGTTATATTTTATCAACAAATCTAAATTCTCCCTTTCTGCTTGCAGATCACTGGATTGAGAATCTAAACTTATCCCCATTCTTGCAGGGTCTTACTGGAAGCTGCTAAAAATGACCAATATTTGCTGACATTCTCTTTTTACTAGGTCCCCAAAGGTTTCATCTCAAGAATATAGAAGTTATGAATTCTGGGATATATCAAATACTTCCAACTTTCCATCCAGAGCCAGAGATTGTTGCTGCTCACAATGACATCTGGACACAGGCAGTTTTCCAGGTCAGGGTGTTGGTGCCTACAGTATTCCTTTTCAGGACAGCAATTTATATGTGAGGACTCTGGGTTACCAGGGGCAAAAACCTAACTTAAATCAGATTAAGTTTAAAACGGGAACTGGGTTGATGATTTTTTACTTGGTTGTATCCAGAACTCAATCATTTTAGGACCCCTCCCCACCACCACCACCACCACCACCACACACACTATTTATGGTTTATTTTCCCTTGTAAGCTGGCTTGATTCCTTCCTCCTTCAGCCTGCCCCCATACAGTCAGTGAGGAAGGAGGCCAATGCTCCAGGCTCCCTCCCTTCAGATGAACTGCCTCTGCAGAAAGATGACTTGTAAACTCCCTAATTGCTTTATGATATATCGATATAGTTTTAAACTTTACAAAATAAGTGTACATATATCATTTAAGAATGCTACCGATGGAAAGGGAAAAGTATCAGGACAGACATAAGAATGATAAGCACCAAACTGGGGGCAGTAATTACCTCTGTGAGCTCACAGGGGAATGAGCTGTGATGGGGAACGCAGCAGCTTCAGCTGTATTGGTGATATTATTTTTTGTTATATTTTTTCTTATACATTTTAGTATGGCCAAGATATTTTACAATTAAAAAAAGAAAAATGATGTTATTTATGTTGAGGTTTTGATTCCAGAGACAACCTGGCACAGGCCCTATTTGGATAACTGGAGCAATCCATTCCCTCCTTTTCCTTTTTTTTTGTAAAATGTACAAGGTTAAGTTATATGCTGAAAACCCTGTGGCTATGGGTAGAATAAGAAGATACTGTTGTTCTCCCCACCATCAGATGCAAAAGGAACAGGAAAAGCACAGTTTAAAAAAGAAATGTTAGTTGGGCAAAAATCACTGAGGGACATTTTACTAGGTTGATTTTCTTTAAGTGAAACTCATTCTTTCTCTAGTTTATTTTCAATCTGTTCAGGTATGGATTATTACCACCTTATTATACACAGCCAACTGAAATTATAACATTAATGCCCAATATACCTGGTAAACAGCAGTGGGTGGAAACAAGAGGGATCTTTGATGAAATAAAACTTAGTCTTTCCCTTGTGCAATGTTATTCAAGGCCACCCCCAGGAGAGTATGAGGAAGGCTTCTCCATGTGGGCGATGTGTGTATACCTAGTGGTGCTTGAGTATGGATCTGAGGGTGACCCAAGTGGATAACTCTCCCCACACTCTGTTTCATTATGAGTCACTCTGCCTCAGAGTTTCATGCTGCCCTGAAACCTCCCGGACTATCATCTTTAGATTTCATTTTGGGGGACTCAGTTTGTAAAAACTAACCAACCAACCAAACAAGCAAACCAAGCAAAACAAAAATATTGCCACAAGACATTGCCTGTTTGGTCGCTCTCCAAACCTTATTTTACCATGAAAGCTCCTTGCAGGTGGTTATAAACTGTCACCAATCCTTAAACATTCCCACTTTTCTCTGCTGATTGACCTCAGCCACAGACCATAGATGGGTAACAATGAGATGAGGAAGGAGCCTTTCTTACCATGACCACCTTCTGCTCCTTGCTCCTGACAATGTAGCGAGGGGATGAGATTTACAATGAAATGTGGAGATTATGTTGTTGGGAACAAACATCCGAAGGCTGCTTTAAAGACATATGAGGGAGTGATGGTCAGGTTTGATAGATATACAGCCAATACTTGGATTCAGTGGTTTTTAAATCAGTGCACCTATCTCACCCACAGTACCTGGTGAATCTACCTAATGCATTTCCTATAATTTATGATTAATTTTTGTCTAGACCTCAAATATTTTAAATCATTGACCCAGTTTTTCTTTATATGCTTGAAGCTGAATGCAGAACTGAAGAATATTCTGGGCTAAAACTGAAAATTCCAAGGTGCAAACCACACTGTTATTAGCTGTTATTTGCTGCTATTCCCATTAGTGTTTCATTGTTAACATGGAATTCGTCATTAGTTCAGCACTCAGCCTGAGTCTCGAGTCAACAGATAGTAGCTGAATCAAATACATCATTGTGGCATGGTATGGACTATCATCTCCCTCCTCTGGGGTGGGAAAACCCTCCCTGGACCTCATTCTTTCCTGACTTGTCCCGTTTGACTCTCTGGGGGGTTTTTATTCTTAGCCCTTCACCTGACTCTAAACTAGGTCATTAGTTAGAATTCTTTAGAATGCTAACACATGACAGAACTAGCATGTATTTATAAATGTAGACATGGGAACTAATGAATGACGACGGACCCACATCTCCGAGAGACCAAGGACAGAGCTGGATTTGAGCCCTCAACAGAACCCGGATTTAGGAAGTGGAAGGCAATTAGGACTCAGTTTCATCCTCCCTCTCTACTTTACACTGTCCCTCCATGTCCTTGTTCTCTTTACAGACCAGTTTGCCTTACCACCTCCATGACTACCTATGGCTACTCCACAGACTCCAGATGCAGGCTAAAGCTGTCACTAAGATCCGAGAGAAAATCTGGTTGGCTTCATGCGAGACAAATGCTTTCCCCGAGTCCATAAGTTATGCCAGGTAAAAACTTAATTTGGATGGGTATTTTGAAACAGTAGGTAATCTCTGTAGATCATGATTATTCAAAGTGAACCATCAGCATGGAATTCTGCCACTTAGAGAATAATACTGCGTTTTCTCTTAGTTCATCTTAGAGCTTGTCTCAGCTTTGATGTTTGGAATAGGTGTAGAATGTCTGCAGTAATGATAACCATAGTAATATCAGACTTTTGTGCAATAATTGCAGGTTTTCTAAGCTACCCAACCTCTCTTTGAGGTTTGTCAGTATTACTATAATTATGCCAGATTTAAGGACATGGATATGGAGACACAGAATTTAAGATGCTGTGCTAAGGGGTCATAACAAATCTCGGAGGTGAATGCAAAGCAACTGACTCAACAACTCAGGCTCAGGAAGTCTAGGCAATAATGGATTCCAAGCTCTGTTCCACTGGATTTCTATTTTCTTCTCTTTGTTTCTCATTCCAGATACTCTAATGTCCCAGTTGCTTTTTATAATAGATTTTTTCATTAAAAACTGTGTTTTTATATAATAACAAATAGTGTGTAGTTTGTCTGTAGCAGTAGTAGCATGTATGTTTTTCACATTTTTTTAAACATTCTCCTTTAATTCCTTTTTCCATCTAATAATCATATTGATGGTGGATTTTATTTTGCCTATGTTTGTAAGCAGATTGGGACCTTAGGAAACGACTGTCTAAATGAAGTTCAGTGTATTTAAATTAAATTCTTGTTTAATCCCCACTTGGGAAATAGCGTTTAGGTTGGAATATGGAAGGCGCCAAAGGCAGAAAAGGACACTGTTCGAGAGTGTCTGCTTGTGTTTCCACATTAATAATTTCACTCAATGATTAAAGCAATAACTAAGAGATAAATTTTAATATTGTAAGTTCGATATTGAGGAATATAGAAGTCAGATCTTTGGAGCTCATAGTATCTTCCATTTAACCTTTCAACATTATATGAACTCTGTTTTCAGAAGGAAAAGAGGTAGTCAGCTGCAGGAGTTGTTAAGAGACAAAAGAGAGACTGCAAAGATTATTTGCAAGAGTTAAATGGAGGATGCTCTAAGTTATACTACTGTATGAATTAATTCACTTTATTCATTCCCTCTTTCATTTTTCATGTATTTATTGAGTTCCTATTATGCACTAGAGATATAGCGATAGACAGAAAGAGATAAATGCTTGCTGAGAACTAGTGTGAGTTCTCTTGAAAAAGCACCTGCAAGTTAGTAAACCTAGAATTTATCTGGTCCGAGAAGCCAGGAAGGCTTTCCTGTGGAAGGAAGAGTAGTATTTAACTCTGAAGGAGGAATTCATGGTAGATTCTTTTCTTAAATGCACAAACAGGTTTATTGTAACATTGTGACTAGTGGAATAATATAATATGGATATAAAATTCTAATCAATAGAGGAATGCTGCATATATAATAGAGTATATCCTCACAAAGGGATATTACGCACTCTTTAAAAGAATCAATTAGAGTTTGCCTTTTGACACAAAGTTATGGGTAAGAAAATGAACAAATATTAAAAAAAAAATACAGGGACCATTCTACAGAATGGTTTCTCAAGGGAAAACGAGGGGAAGCTGAGTGAGCAAGCAGCTTTCCAGGCCAAAGGACCATCATTTGCAAACGCCCTGAGAAAGATGAGAGCCTGGTGAAACAGGTGAACCGAGGAGGCTGGCAGCTGGAGCTCAGAAAATGTGGACAGAGGCACAGGACAAAGAGAGGGGAAAGGCCGGAGGCAGTAGAGAACTAGACAGGCCAGACCGTGCAAGAGGAGGCCACGCTAAGGGCCTTTGTTGTTATCACTCAGGAAATGATTTGTACGTCGGAACTACTGGGTTGGCAAAAAAGTTCATTTGGTTTTCTCTGTAAGATGACTCTAGTAGCATTTAGTTGCCTTTAGCTTCATTTGAAACAATTTTGTTAGGTTGTACTGTGACAACTGTCATATCAGCGTGCATTTAAAAAAAATACCAAATTTGGTGAATTTTTCAGTAGCCATTTTAATATTGGTGATGGAAGAAAATACACAACATTTTCAGCATAATATGCTCTATTTTTTTCAGAAAAGGTAAAAATGCAACTGAAATGCCAAACAAGATTTGTGCAGTGTATGGAGAAGGTGCTGTGACTGATCGAACATGTCAAAAGTGGTTTGTGAATTTTCTTGCTGCACCACGCTCCACAGTCAGGTAGACCAGATGAAGTTGATAGAGATCAAATTGAGACATTAATTGGGAACAATTAATGTTATATCACACAGGTGATAGCTGACATATTCAAAATATCCAAATCAATAAATTTCCCTTGAAAATGAAAAATGTGTCTTTTATTTTACAGAAAAAAACTAAACAGACTTTTTGGCCAAACCGGTATTTGTTCACTTATCACTTACCTATTGCGTATCATTACAGAGCTGGTCTTGCAGAGTATTGAGTAGATAATAGAAGCTAAGGCACTATGCCTGGTACAAAGGAATTACTCACTAAGTCCTAGCTTTCTACTTTACTATCCTGTTTCTCCCACAAAAAGTATGATCTCGTTCTGCAGTTCTCAACTCTCAGATTCCTGTCCCTCTATGCTTTTGAACAAATAAGGTTAAGAAGATTAAAGTCCCAGCCCTGGACTGGTGGCTTGGTTGGTTCGAGCATCATCCTGTAGGGATCGATTCCCTGTCATCATGTATATCTAGGTTACAGGCTTGATTTCCAGCCAGGGCACATATGGAACTGATCTATCTCTCTCTGTTTCTGTCTCTGTCTCCCTGTCTCCCTGTCTCTCTGTCTCTCTCTCTCTCCCCCATCCTCTCTCTAACATATCCTTGGGTAAGGATTTAAAAAAAAGGTTAATGTCCCCTGAAAGGTTAATTTCAGCAAAACAAAATAAAATTTATTGATAAGACAACACACACATTTTTTTAAAAAGTAATGCCATGCCTAATTGTAATATAAGTTTATAAAAATGCTATTTATTTTAGTATGTAAAAAATATTCACAGACAACCAAACCAGAGGACATTAAGAGGTCAGATGTTTAAGTTACAGATGTCCAGGCAAACTAATGAGTTTTATTGTTAACTCTAATGCACTTACGTTGTGCTGTGAGTTACAATAAAGAATGATTCTTAGCAAAGTCTAAATTAAGCAGAATATATTGTAATTGGATTCCTGGAATTTGGTGTACGTTAAAACTGCACAAAAGAGAGATCAAAGATGGAGGCATAGGTAGACACACTGTGCCTCCTCGTACAACCAAAAGAAGGACAACAACAAATTTTAAAACAAAAAACAACCAGAACTGACAGAAAATCGAACTGTATGGAAGTCCGACAACCAAGGAACTAAAGGAGAAACTTTCATCCACACAGGTAGGAGGGGCGAGACGGGCCGGAGAGGAC
>VMDR010030955.1:0-12194 GCA_007922815.1 Macrotus californicus
TATAATATTATATATCAGACATATACCCACAGAGAGTATTCATTTTAAGTTTTCACAGAACAAAGGAAGCTTCAATAAATACCAAATAATCCACACATACAGATTGCACTCTGATTATAATGAAATAAAATAAAAAATAATAACAACAACAAGAAAGTTTTAAACATCTTCTTGGCTCATTACAAAATTATATATAACATGTACTATGTAGTCATTGGAGTTAAGTGAAAATTTTAAAGTTACAAAATGTTTAAAAATGAGCCTGGCTGGTGTAGCTCAGTGGATTGAGCATGGGCTGCAAACCAAATGGTTGCAGGTTTGATTTCCAGTCAGGGCACACGCCTGGGTTGCGGGCCAGGTCCCCAGTTCTGGGCCTGTGAGAGGCAACCACACATTGATGTATCTCTCATTCTCTTTCTCCCTCCCTCACCCTCTGTCTAAAAATAAATAAATAAAATCTTTTAAAAAAATTGAAAAATGAACAAGATGAAAGCATCAAATGTTAACTTTTGTGATTCATAGCTAAAGTAGCACTTGAAGTTTTGCATATTTTTGAATATATTAATAGTAAGCAAGGCATATTGAAAAACAAAGACCAAAGGGTAGAAGCTAAACACATTAGGGAAAGAGAAAATGATAATAGAGTAAAACCAAAGCAACAAGAAGGAAGGACATAAAAGAGGTAAGGTGTAAAATCAGCGAAAGAGCCCAAATCCCTAATAAAATTGGATTCTTTGAAAAGTGAGATTATAAGGTGGGCATAAAATTCCATACACTCACACACTTTAAAACTAGATTAAATGGCACGAAGAGAAATAGTGATCCTTGACTAGAGGAAACAAAGGAAAGAGACTGCCATGAATCAAAGAAAGCACTCCCACTCCTCTAAACATGCCTGTCAGCACAGGTGGCACCCAACACATCCTTCACGGACCTATGCATGTCCTACACTGCATATGAAACATCTTCATGTGGGTGCCTATGTGAATGAATCTGGTCTGAGAGCCAGAATGCAGATGGAGGATCAAGGGGAAAAGATAACATAAAATAAATCAGGAGAGGGAACATGTGTGGGCAGGATGTACCATAGCCTGAGCACTATTATTATTTTAATTCTTTACACTTGAAGAAATATATAATATTTCTTTCAATGTTATAAAGAATTTTTGGATGAACTTCCCAGTTCAGGATTTTCCTTCTTTCTTGAATCCCAGAGATACGGTAACACAAAATTTAAGTATGTCAGTTCCCAGTGGTTTCTCCTGTTCTGTAGTTTCTTAAAGGAAAGCTCTTCAGAGTTGAAATGGCTTTTATTTTCCCAGGATACATTGTCAGTGCTTTGATGTTTGCTAAATCAGTAGTGCTTAGCTGCTACTCACTGATTCTACATGACAACACCTGAAGCTAAGTAGAGACACTGAAGCCTAGGAGTGTTTTTGTGTGTGTGTATGTGTACATATGAGAGAGAGAAAGAGAGACTGATTCTGTAGATGCTGTCAAAAAGGTTAATGTTAGGGCTTATCTGCTTTGCACAATTTCTTAATTTTATAGCTGGAAATAATCTAATTTAGGCAGTGAAGGCTGCCTAAAGTAAATATAGCACTTGTTCAGTGAGCTTGGGTGAGCCATGCACCGCCTATAAAAAAATATAGAGACATCTGAATGGTCTGAAATACCCAATTGAACAAGACATTGCTTTTCCCTAACATATCCAGGTAATAGCCACACTCCCCTTTGCATTGGGCCTGTAGGCCCCTCTGCACCAGCTATATGCCATTTCTCTTTATCTGCAAACAGAGAAGAGGAGCAGCAGGTTAGAGCCCAGACTAGGCTGACCTCCAGGTGCATTTCCATTGGTCACAAGGGCCAGGTTGTGCTTGATTTGCTTCAGTACATAAAGATAAGAAGCTAAGGGCCCCATTCTGAAAGCAAACAAATTTAATTTGCACCACCACCACCCCATGATTTAGCGGATGGAATTTATGATGGTGTTAACCCTTTTCCACAAAAGTAGCAAATTATTTAGTCCTGATAGGAAATATAAACCCACAGCAGATGCTCTTTGAAGCCCACAGGGGATATTTCACTAAGAAGGCCCCCATCCCTCCAGCCTGTCCTTAAGAAATAAGAATACAGAGTGGCCCAGATCTTTTAAGGAGAACCAACTCCAACTACAAGCAAAACAAGTCTTTGCATGTGCCAAGTCCTGCTGTCCCCTCTCAGCAGCAGGAATTCAGACAAAACTTCAGGAATGCTTTGTGGGGCAGCTGTGATGCATTCAAAGCAGAAAAATGGCCTTAATCTTAGCAAAACCAACAAAGATAAGCAAAAGCTTTAGCTAGGTTGAAATTGGCCAACACACTGCTACACAATGTCCTTGTGACCATTATCCAGTCACTGACCGCTGAATAGCACTGCTCAAGTATGCTGGCAATGTTTAACAAACCATCTGTCTTGTACCTGTTCCCACTGAACAGGAGCCTTTGTCTGAACCCTGACCCCATCTAGCATGTCTGCTGTCTGCACACCAGCCAGTGAAATCTCCTTGTAGCACTGTATTAATTTCATAAATCTTTCTGGTTTGTCCTGATTATGGTTTATTCTCCTGTGGAGTGGCTGCTTCAGGAGACCAGTTTTGAAAAGGGGAATATGGATCTTGTCTCTGACCTTCTATTACTTTATACACCACCATGTGTATAAAAACCTTCCTTGCTTTTTTGATTTTTTTCTGATTTTTCTTCTTTTAAGAGGAATTTTAACATTCATTCAAAAGTAAATGTTGCTGATTTTGTTTTTTATCTTGGTTAATTATTTTTAAATTAGAACCTTCTCACTGTCTCATATATATTTTTTATTCCTCAATATAAGATTTCTGCTTAAATGTCACACTTTCAGGAGTTTCTTGATTATGTTACATAAGTGTTGGGCTAAACCATTTGAACTTAATGCTTTCATAGGTGTAAAATAGTCAGATACTGGCATTTTCATATGGTTCAACATAAATACATATATTTCCTGGTAAAACTGCCCATTTTGTTTTAGAGTACAGATGTGAGATGATAACTAAACCAATACATGTTTTTCATTTTGTTAAAAATAAAAAAAAGGAATCATGAGGCAAAATTTTTTGTTTAGAATTTATCCTGCTTGGCCTTGCCCTGCTCAGAGGTGAAACATCCCTCTCTTTTTTCCAGATGTCACAATATCCATATAATTATGACTATCTTAAGTATACCTTCACAATGACAATGGAGAGATTCCTCTTTGAAGTTGAAGTCATCCATGAAACTCACCCATCAGGCCCTTACACCAGCAGGCTGAGACTGAGGCCTGGATGCTAGTCACCACCCAGCTGCTCTATCTCTGGTCCTCACTTGGAATCTCTGGAGAAAATATTCTTATCTGTCAAAGGGATTGCATTTGATAAGAGGCAAACACTGGGTTAAATGCACAGGGAACTCTAAAACATGTAGCCTATAAAGGTGAAAACAGCTCTGTGCTTACAGATCTTTCAATATAGTTTCACAGTTGTGAGTACATGAAATAGAGTTAGAAAGCTATTATAATAATCATAACCTGCATGTCTTTTTCCACACTCACAACTATAAATCTACTTTTGCCCACTCGGTACATGTCTACTCCCATGTTCTAGGACCAGAGCTTCAATTAGATTTATTTCATCGTTCTCACAGGCACATCCGAAGCACAGTTTTGTCTTTAGAGCAAATATACTTAATTGAAAGAATTCAAATACCTAGATTATCTTTCCAGAAAGAGTTTGTAAAACAAAACAGTCACCTATAAAACAGCAGCACAACAAATTTTGTCCTTAAATTTAAAGTCCCACTGAAGCTAGGAAGGAAAACAGAGATAAGGGGTGGGAGATCTCACCAGATTTTAACTCTCAGAGTTTCTATACAAAGATAAACAAATGTGGGAGTGTTCTGCCAGATTGGTATCCCCACTGGAGGCTTGAAGAAAGAGGACTTTCTTCAGATTTTTAATCTCAATTTTTAACTTCAATTTTAGTATATGTAATATGTTTTATAAGGTCACCTGGTATTAAATACATGTTGTATTAATACATTTTATTATAATATAATTGTTCATTAAGCTCTAATATATATTTGATGATATATAAACATTAATAGAATTATAAATAATTACATATAAAATTTATTCATGAATATATTTATTCATTTGACATCTGGACTGCTTCCAGGGACATGCATGCACATGTATTTGAATCCCTGTTTCATTTTTTTTGGAGTGGAATTGCTGAGTTGTATAGTAATTTTATGTTAAATTTTTTGAGGAACCACCAAAGTGCCTTCCACAGGAGCTACACCCTCTTACTTTCCCACCAGCCATGTACAAGTCCCAATTTCCCCACATGCTCCTCAATGTTTATGTTCCTTTTTCTAAAAAATGTATGGCCCTTCCAGTGGGTGTGAAGTGATATCTCACTGTGCTTCTGATTTGCACATTTCAGGAGTCATTTTTGTTCATAGGACTTTTGGAATAAATGTAAAGGAATGCTCTGTGGAGCCTTCCACAGACCTGGCATCTCCTGAAAGTTACTATATGGCTGCAAGTTCTGATAACTCAGTAGGATCCTTCTTTCTAAAGGAAATCATGACATCATTGGCATTAGGAGGAGGAGTGGCAGGTGTGCATCCAACAGTAAGGGGAATAAAAAAAAGATCTTAACTCCAGGCAGAAAGAGAATGAGATCCCAGAGTCCAGAGACTGGGAATAGCCAGGCTTTGGGAAGTCAGGAGAAAGAACATATTGCCAGGTCAGATGACCCCATAGTTGGCCAGAGTACTGAAGCCTTAACTGGATGGGAGAGGAGCAGAAGTGTGTCCTGTGTCCCCAGGCCAAGGGGCACATCCTGATGCAAGAGCAGTCAGGACACCATAAAATACAGAGAGATCTTAGGTATGAGAGGAGCAGCTGGGAAGTGTGGGCTTAAGACAGGGATCTTGGGGTCCAAAAATACATGGGTAGATTTACATAGAAACATATCTGGCAGAAATTCCTGTTTGTGAGCTTGCAACTGTCTCTCCTCTGCCTTGAGATTGAATGAGGTTCTCATCTTGGTCACACATTATAATCACCTGTGGAGCTTCAACATTCTCAATGTCCAGGCCAATGAAATCAGACTTAATGTGCATGGGACCCAGCATCAATTTATATTTTTTAAAATTCAAATATTTATTTATTTAGAGAGAGAGCAAGGAAAGGAAAAAGGAAGGGAAGAAAACATTGTTGTGAGAGAAAAACATTGATCAGTTGCTGTCATACAGGCCCCTACCAGGGAATGAAATCTGCAACGTGATCCAACCAGGAATGGAACTGGCAAGCTTTTTTTTTTCTGTGGGAGGACACTCAAACAACTGTGTGACAGTGGCCAGGGCCCATGATTAGTATCTTAATGTTCTGGTGATTTCAATGGACAGATGAAGATGAGGAAAGTAGGCTTTTAGGTTTAAAATAGTAGATTTAAAAAGTAGACTTTATTAGATTGCTGTTTTATTATAAAAGAAATAAGAGTATGCTACAGAAATTTGGATAGAATGAAGATATTGATAGAAGATGCCACCTGTAGCCTCATGGCCTTATGGCTGCTGAAGATGAGGCAGCCCATGCCCAATTTGGGGCTACATTCTTGGAAGGGTAGACAAGTGCTGGTAGCCAGAACAGGGTTGTGCTACTGAGGCCACACTGAATGTAATGTTATTTTCTGGGTCCCTATCGCTGTGGCAGACAGAGTGAAAGCTGTACTCGATAAATGTGTGTAGGATGACTGAATGGAAGCAGAAAGGCATGAATTCATGAAAAGCAGTCCAAGACACAGTCCCTACCCTCTAGGAACTTACAAAAGGGCAGTTGAATAGGCATTACAATGACAGTAATCAGATGGTAATAATAGTTCCTGCATCAGTGGCTCTGTGTGTCTATGCATGCAGCCCTGCAGCCAGGGAAACCAGGGGAGAGGTTTTGAAAACTCTGTTTGGTAGTTCTGGCTTTTCTTATCTTTATTAATGCCCTACAAGGCACTGACACCCCACCCCACCTTGATAAAGCAGGTAAACAGGAATATCCTACAAAGCAAAATCCTACAAAGCAAGTTGCCAGTGGTACCCAGAGACCACCTGGGTGGTCACAGAAAGATCAGTGAGAGTGTAGAAAATACTGCCCTTCAGATGGGAATTATTCTGTAGATTGTTAGCTATTTTGTTTGATAAAAGTTTCCTAAGTTCTCTGGCCTACAGATAAATTAAATTGATAAGCCTAGGCCTCCTTGCCAATTAGAACTTCCTCCTCTGAAATAGTAGGTGTGAGGTCAAGAAGATTTACAGGTCATGGGAGAGCTGGGGACTTGTCTTGTCATCAGCTATCTATATGACCTTAAGAAATGTCCATAACTTCTCTGACCTACAAGGCTGATAGCAATTTCTTTTCTGCTTTCCTTGTCTAGTGGTTGTACAAATTCAGCAAGAAAGAATTACTGACCCAAAAGACACCTTTTACTCCTTAGGTGTTTTTAACCTCCTGCTAATTAGAGGGCTAAGGGTCCTCAGGTCCCTGAGTCATAGGTCAGACTACAGGCCAGGTGTATTTGTTTCAGCTGGGCTGTGGTCATGACTCCTGCTCCCTTTTACATGCTGGGAGATGTAGGCAGCCACCAGTTGCCAGTAGATTTTAGATTTCTACAAGAATACCAAAGAATCATTTAAACACGCAGCTTTATTAGCCATTGTTGCTATTTTAATTTCTTATCCTTTTCCATCTGTCACTGCCAGGTACTCTTTCTTCTGTTCAGAGAGAATACAACCTTTTCCCTCACGGCTCAGTCTGTTATTTTTTATTTTTTATTTTTTTAAATGCTTATATTTTTTAAAGATTTTATTTATTTATTTTTAGAGAGAAGGGAAGGGAAGGAGAAAAAGAGGGAGAGAAACATCAATGTGTGGTTGCCTCTCCCATGCCCCTGACTGGGGACCTGGCCCGCAACCCAGGCATGTGCCCTGACTGGGAATTGAACTGGCGATCATTTGGTTCATAAGCGCCTGCTCAATCCACTGAACTACACCAGCCAGGGCTATGTTATTTTTTAGTTAGTTTGTTTTGTTTTTTAAATCCACATCAAAATGTGTTTATGTGACTTTAAGTGGTTGGCAGTGTGTGATGAAACTGGGGTGAGGACCTTGACCTCTGCTGCCACACTAGGTCTCTTTTATAGAAGAGCAGTGCTGAATTGTTTACTCTGAGCCTTCAGAGTGGCTTTCACCATGTGCTGTAGAGACCTGGTGTTGGGCTAGCAGGAGCCAGATCACAGTCAGGTTGTCTCTATGCCATTTGAAAAGATAGTATCTCAATTAATTATGAGTTGTTTTTATTATATATATATGTGTATATATATTATTTTAATTAATTTATTTTTAAACCTCTCCCATGGATATCTTTATTGATTTTAGAGAGAGAAACATCAGTTGGTTGCCTCCTGTACGGCCCCTGACCAGGGATTGAACAAATTTAGGTATGTGTCCTGACTAGGGATCGAACTTGCAATATTTTTGATGTACAGGATGACACTTTAACCAACTGAGGCAACTGGCCAGGGCTATTTTGTATTGCTTTAAGATTTTATTTTTGGTTAGCTATATCACAGAATTTTTCTGTGTACTTTTACTTCAAAGATGAATTTGAAATCCTGAATTGTTTCTGAGCTTCTTGAGAGGAGAGAAGTACATTAAAATGAAAATGCTATTGGATCTAAAGAGAGAAGATACTACACTTGTCTTAGGTCTGCTGATAAATTGGGCCGTGATTTACTTAATTCCTCTCTTCGGGACTTATTTTTCTTATCCATAAAATGAAGAGTTTGGTTTGTTCCTGAGTACTTAAACTTAAAAAAAGATGCTTCTGAAGATATCCAACATGGAACAATCAACCTGGATGACTATCTGAAGACTAGCTGAGTAGAAGTCTTATAACTAAAAATATACAGAAGAAGTACATCAAGACTGGTAGGAGCAGCAGCGATGCAAAAGGGGCTTTATCCACACCCACATGCAGTGGCTCAGAATCAGAAAGGATATCTCAGTTGCAGAGGTCCTCTTGAGAAGTGAGAGGTCTCAACCTCATGTGGGCTCCCAAGCCCAGACCATCATTGCCAGGAAAAGGAGCCCATATAACATCTGGCTGTGAAAATCAGTGGGGATTCCATCTATTCAGGTGAGACACAAGGCTGCTAGAAACCCAAACATCCTCTTAACAGGACAACATAAAGTCCCTTTGCTCACAGCTATTCATCCTGGGTGCCAGCAGAGAAACAGGGGATCTGAGGGAGCTGGAGTCATAGGAGGAGAGACCAAGTTGTGTGGCTTCAAGGAAAGGGCTGGGGGAATAGCTACCAATATACCTGTGCTAAGTTCCTCTTCCACATTGCCCATGGATGCCATTTTTCCTGGGTTGAACATTTCCCCAACAATGGCATTATCCTGAAAAGATGCATTAGCCTTACCCTTCCAACTTCCTGTGCTCCCTCTCCCTACACAGCTTGCACATGCTTATGGGCTCTGCTAGTGGTGGCCAGCCTGAGCCCTTATTGCAATCTTTAAAAAAGCTCTCGAGGAATTCTGGGCAAGTTCAAGGGGGTGCCAGAGACATACACAGAAAGACTAAGTTGTGTGGCTTTTGGGTGAGGGCCATCTTCTCAAATGCTTGATAGGTGACAATGCTCCTGTGCTGAGCCCTTCCTCTACATGGCCAAATCTTAATCTGCAATTTCCTGATGAAATATACTGGCTCCATCCCAACTAACCTCTGATTCCCTGCCCCATCACAAAGGTATGTAGGCATCAGTTGGGTGGTGGCTGGCTTCTGTGTACCAGGAGAGTTTGGCTGAGCGGCCTAATACCCAGCACTGGTGCCAAATTGAATCTGTGTCAACCTAGTGAACACCACTGATTTTTACTTTGTGATTCTCTGAAAACCTACCTCATGCAACTTCTATATTGTGTGAGGGTTTTTCAGTGGTTGAGCATAATGAGCAGCTAGCAAGAAATGGCAGGTCTCAGGGTGGTTTGGCCTTTTGCTGATATGCCCTAGAGGTGGTTTTAAAGGCAGTCAGCCTCGATATGCAGCTTTGACCCTCCCACATACACCCAGGCCCACCACAGGCAGGTACCATCATGGATTGCTTTGTAACCCAGGGACAGTCACAGGCAGTGTCTAAAATTGACCTGCACCAGTGTCCCTTTCAAAAGGTCCCAGAATACATATATCCAGTGGCTGGCTTTAGATCACATTAGAACATGACTTGATTAGCTCCAAAAGGGGCACAGATAAAGAGTGATCTTGGCAGACACAGAACTGCTTGGGTGAATTCTGCTTCATGGGGTCAGCCCCTGCACAGCAGCTTTTTAATTGTGGTCTGGATCAAACTTCATAGTCAGGCACCCTGAGGGACAACCCCATGCATGGAAAAGCCAACATCAATGAAAACTCAACTACAACAGGAGGGTTCACATAACACACACAAGAAATACTCCTGAAGGACCTAGCTCAGGTGATCCAGGAGGCTGCGTCCTTGAGCCTCATAGTACACATACTATATAAGGCAACCCAAATAAGACTGAGAAACATAGCAGATTAACCTAATGATAAAAACAAACACAGAGAGACAGACAAAATGGGAAGACAAATAAACATGCCTCAAATGACAGACCAGGAGAAATCCCCATAAAAAGAACTAAATTAAAATGAAGGCAAGCATTCTACTAAATATAGAATTCAAAACAATGCTTATAAGAATACTCAAGGAACTTAGTAAGGACTTCAATAGCACAAAAAGGGACTAGTCACCATAACTAAAATAGTTGCCATAACTAAAATAAAGAATACATTAGAAGGAATCAAAAGCAGATTAGAAGAAGCAGAGGATCAAATCAGCAATTTGAAAGACAAGGTAGCAGAAAACACCCAATTAGAACATCAAAAGGAAAAAAAAATAAATGCAAGAATGTTTTCAGACACCTCTGGGACAAATCAAAGATAAATAAAACCATTCTTATCACTAGGGTACCAGAAGGAGACGAGAGAGAGAGAAAGGGATTGAGAGCATTTTTAAAAAACTAACGATGAAAAACTTCTCTAACTTGACACACAAGTCCAGGGACTCAGCAAGTCCCCAACAAGATAAATCTGAAAAGGCCCACATCAAGATAAATCATAATTAAGGTTAAAGACAAAAATAAAATTTTAAAAACAGCAAGAGAAATACAGTTAGTTACCTACAAGGCAACTCCCATAAGACTGTCAGTTAATTTCTTATTTCTTTTTCAAATTATTTTTATTGATTAAGCTATCACATTTGTCCCATTTCCCCCTTTGCCCTCTTGACACACCACCTACCCTACTTCCTCAGGAAATCCTCACACCATTGTCCATGTCAATGGTCATGCATATATGTCCTTTGGCAATTCTGTTTCCTATACTGTACTTTAATTACTCATGACTATTTTATAACTACCAATTTGTACTTTTTTTAGCAACTTTTTATTTTATTTATTTTTATTTTTAAATATATTTTAGTGATTATGCTATTACAGTTGTCCAATCTCCTCCCCCGCCCCGCCCTGCACACCCCTTCCCCCCACACTCCCCCTCTTTAGTTCATGTCCATGGGTCATATAAATGAGTTCTTTGGCTTCTACATTTTCTATACTATTCTTAACCTCTCCCTGTCTATCTTCTATCTACCATTTATGCTTCTTACTCCCTGTACCATTTTCTCCTCTTTCCCCACCCACTCCCTTGATGATAACCCTCCATGTGATCTCCATTTCTGTGATTCTGTTCCTGTTCTAGTTGTTTGCTTAGTTTGTTTTTGTTTCTGTTTTAGGTTCAGTTGTTAATAGCTGTGAGTTTGTTGTCATTTTACTGTTCATATTTTTTATCTTCTTTTTCTTAGATAAGTCCCTTTAATATTTCATATAATAAGGGCTTAGTGATGATGAACTCCTTGAACTTGACCTTATCTGGGAAACACTTTATTTGCCCTTCCATTCTAAATGAAAGCTTGGCTGGATAGAGTAATTTTGGATGTAGGTCCTTGGCTTTCATGACTTGGAATACTTCTTCCCAGCCCCTTCTTGCCTGTAAGGTTTCTTTGGAGAAATCAGCTGACAGTTTGATGGGCACTACTTTGAAGGTTACTGTCTCCTTTTCTCTTGATGCTTTTAAGATTCTCTCTTTAGACTTCCGGCCAAGATGGAGGCGTAGGTAGACATACTGTGCCTCCTCGCACAACCAAAAAAAGGACAACAACAAATTTTAAAAGAAAAAACAACCAGAACTAACAGAAAATCGAACCGTATGGAAGTCCGACAACCAAGAAACTAAGAAATATACATCCAGACCGGTAGGAGGGGCGGAGAGGACTCGCGTGGCGGGGCGGCAGCTGGTAGACCGGGGAAAGGCGCAGCTGGCTGGGAAAGGTGGCAGCTGCGGACTGGGTGTCCCACTCCCTTGTGAGGATAAACGGGGAGGAACGGCTCAGGAGGGGGACGAACCCCGCAACCCAGAGTTCCGGCTCGGGGAAATAAAGCCTCAGAGCCTCTGAATGAAAACTCCTGTGGGGGTTGAGACAGCTGCAGTGGGACAAACTCCTGGACTCACAGGAGAGCTCCTTGGAGAGACCCACAGGGTCCTGGAGCGTGCACAGCCCTCCTACCGGGGATTGGCACCAGAGCCAGCACCAGAGGGGCCCCGTTGGACTGTGGGTAGTGCAGAAAGTGACTGGTAACTGGCAGGGAGCGGAGCGGCTGCCATTGTTCCCTCTCGGACCACTCCCCCACAAACAGCGTCACAACGCAGCGACGTGGCCACCCTGCCCTGGTGAACACCTAAGGCTCCGCCCCTTACTACATAACAGGCGCGCCAAGATAACAAAAATGGCCCAAATGAAAAAACAGATCAAAGATCCAGAAAAAATACAACTAAGCGATGAAGAGATAGCCAACCTATCAGATGCACAGTTCAAAACACTGGTAATCAGGATGCTCACAGACTTGGTTGAATTTGGTCACAAATTAGATGAACAAATGAAGGATACAATAAGGGAAATGAAGAAAAATGTACAGGGAACCAACAGTGATGGGAAGAAAAATGGGACTCAAATC
>VMDR010030956.1:0-12223 GCA_007922815.1 Macrotus californicus
TATAGAGGTTTTTTAAAAAAAAACACCTCTGCATTAAAACCACACAAGCATTATAGCTGACATTGTGCCATTTTTCTTCCTGACATCACCATTCCAGAGTATTGCTTAAAAAGGACACCAGGTTTCCCCAAATGGATAAATTTAAAATTAAAAGTGTCATTCCAAGTCATGCAAAAGGAATCTGAGAAATCCTGAACAGGATACAGCCAGGTCTTAACAATTCAGAGCAAGCCTTGATTTACTTTTTATTTTAAAATGCTCTTTAATTTTAAAGGCCTCGTTTTATAAGCTTCTGCAATTTAGAAAAAAAATACATAAATATAATAAATTTCTAAAAGAACAATTAAGTCATGGAAAAAAATTTCCCCCAACAACTAAATGGTGTAAAAATTGATCTGTCCTTCCCCTCTCGCATTACAAAGGCTGTCACAGGGAATAAAATGTAACCCAGGAGGGCCGAGGCAGCTATCAAACCTTCCCTGACACATTATAATGTCTGAAGCCCAGACACCAAAGGTTTACATCAGAAAAACTCCAGTATGTAGTGAACAACTCAAAACCAACTATCGACCATGCTATTGATTTTTAGTGGGGAAACCAAGAGGAGAAAAGCACCAGAGAAGATAGAATTTCCCTTTTCTTTTCTCATCCCCAACTTAGTGGGCTGCCAACCTTAGGCCTTCTCAGGCTTGAACCCTCTGAGTTTTGCATTGCAGCTAGCCAGGATGTCTGCCTGAGATAACTCAAGCTAAAGGCATACGATCTGCAGTGGAAGCCGACTCTCCCTTGACTTGCAACATAACCTAAGTCAGACCCAAAAGGGTTGCTTGATAAAAGGGTACAGGAGGAGACAAGGGAACTAGAAAAATAACACATATGATTATCTTTTCCGATGATATTTGAAGATAATTCACTTGGAAAGTCCACAAATAACAGCTGAATGAAAAACTGATAGGAAGCAAAGCCAAACATAATTGAAAGAACTTAGATTTATGTCCTGGACAAGGTGTTACAGATAGATTTATCTGGAAATTAGGGAGTGACTACTACACCAACTCCCAAATTTCCAACTAATTACACAGGAAAGTCAAAGTTAATCGTTAAAAAAAAAACCCTAATTTTTCCCTTTCACTTAAATTAACACAAGATGGGTTATTCAAGAAGCTGAAAGGTAACAAAGCAACGTGCTTGCTTTAGCTCCTTGGGGTTTTAATCACATCATTTTGAATTGGTTGAGGATCATTTACTTGGGTCATTATACTCATATCCTACAAGTATTCTGCCACTGAATTTATGAAATGCATGGCCACCAATCATGTCCATGGAAAGAATTATTAGATGCATTCACTTTATTGCTAAATTTAGAGATGGCCCTGAGCCATTTAAAAATAATAACAATAATAATAATGATTAATAACAATGCACTTACATTCTGACTCACAGAACTATCTCAAGGGGTTTTCCAGCTGTTTGCTAATTAAGTCTCATAGCCCCCTTGCCAGCAGACGAGCATTGTTAGGCCGATTTTACACCTGGGAAAGCTGGGATGCAGCAAAGGGTAAGAGTCAACCAAGATCCTAGAGCACATACAAGAACGAAAATAAGGATGTGGGCATCTTATTCCACCTTTTGAAATTTATATCTGAAAATCATCACAGGAAAGAGAAAAATAACTTGTATAACTAAGGCAAAAGCAATCTGGCTTATCTCTTGTTTATTTTGCTGCTAAAAAAAACCAAAACAATGGTTCTTGTTTGTTTGCATGTTTGCTTTTACCTATTCTGCTCATAACAAGAAAAGCTAGCGTGGGAATTTTCTGAACTTCATATCTAATATACTTAAGCACAATATTTTGCCCATCACAGAGACAAGTATTGATTTATCAGTTGATTATCAAAATAAGTCTTCTATTGCTAGTACTATAACCCAACAAAGATGAGGTTCCCTCATTATCTTTAATAAAACTACTTGGAAATTATAAAAATAACTATATATTTTACAGAATTAGGAGAATGCTTTTGCTTGAAACATAACTATGTAAGTCTGAGGTTCTCGATAATATAAATTAGATAGTACCATGTCATTGACTATTTTGAGGGTTAAGGAAGGCTTTTAATTCATTCATTCAACACTGGGAATGATGAGAAGCACATCTACTATATACCAGACAATGTTTTGGGTGCTACAGATATAGCAATGAACAAAAGAGACAAAACTCCCTACCCTCTAGGAGCTTACATTAGACTGGATTTGAGAAAAAACTCTAGATATATATTAATTCATCCATGAAACAGTTATTAAACACCTTAGGCAGTGGGATAAAAACATGAAAAGGTCATTGGCTAGGGCTTCAAAGAGTTTTTTGGTTTTTGTTTTTTCCAAAGGTTAATATTCTTGAGTTTCCTCCCTGATGAAAAGCAGAAGAGTGATCACCAGGGCTCTGCAGGCTGGACATAGTGAGAGAAATGGCCACATCTGCCCGTGGACCAACCAGCACACAGTCCTCGGTTTTGTGCCACTCATGCATCAATGCAACAAATGTATACACTGAGTCATTTTAAACTAATTGACAACAGGGAAAAGGAAGAAGTCACAAAAATAAAGAAATTGAATGATCAGAAACAAGAAAGAGGTCCTTCCTAGGAAAACTCCTTTCCTGTAACAATTCTAAATGTATCCAAGTTAGACTGGTTTGCCAAGGTATGGCTTGGAAGGTGTTTGTTGGCCGTATAATGCCAGGCTTTCCTATTTCCTTGTCTATATGACATTTTTGTAGGTGAGGGTCACCATTTTCGGGTGGGATGTAATAAAGTACACTGTGGTAACTCACATCAAAGAAATAATATAAAAATTCTATACAGCACCTGCCTTAAAAAGCACAGAGTACACACTGTCTGTTATTTTGTTCAAGGATACCTGTGCCATCTGTTTTGGGACCCTAACTAGCAGTACACTCAAGACACACCATCCACTCCACACCTATTTAGCGAAGAACTCTCTCTAATGACAATTGTGTTTGTCAATTCTAAATAGAATAGCTGTTCCCAAGTTGACACTGATTTAGAAAAAATTACTTCTTTCTACCCCCATTTCCCACCTTTCTGTTTTCAAGATGGATATTTTCTGAAATGATTAGGATACCTGAAATGGATGCAGATTAACTGCCTTCTTCAGGATGTCTTTTATTGTGTTTCTGAATCAGCATTAGAACGTAGAGCAGCCCCAGTGCTCTGTCACAAGGTGGGGACCAAGGAGAGGGAAGGAAAGTTCAGAAACCACATGAATAAGAGAACATCATTCTCCACTGATCTATAATCTACATTTCAGACACTAACCTAAAAAAACAATGAGTCTTCATAACAGCAAAGCAATCTTTAATTGAGTGAGGGGAAGCTCGGTTCTTTGAATTTCTTACAAATAAAATTACAAGCTGATAAATCTTTTTTTCCACTTTTTAAAAACTGCTTGTGATGTGGTAGTTTCATTCACTCAACAGACACTGGTCCTTCTGTCTGCTGTGCCCTTTATCACCAGTTGTAACCTTCCTTTGTGGGAATGGCTCCTTTCTCGAGAGTGGAGTTTTAGAAGGGGGATAAAGGCTTGACTCTATTCAAGACAGAACCCGTCAGGGAAAGGAAGGCACTAAACCATGAACCCAAGGAGTCCAAAGACACATGTCATGGCCTTGTGGAAAGCTAGTATGGCCATTGCAATTACTGTTGTATTTCTAGGAAATAACTCAGTTGTGGTCATTTTTCAAAACAAAAAAAGTAAAAGCACTGTAACACAAACTGTGTTTTTTCTTGTCTTGTAATACAAATCCCATTCTGGTAGTGCCAGAAATCAAAATACATATTTAGTCTTCTTAAATAACTTTCAAGTCATTGGGTCTCTGACCATTAAAACAGCTGGAAAGGTGGGGATATTGACAATTTTATGGTCACATGAAAAGCACAAACTTCTTTACCTAAAAGAGTTTGATACTGCACCTACTGCTGGGGCTAGACCTAGCTACCAGGACCTATGAAGGATTCATTTCACTCATATGCCAGTATTCTGAAGGGAATACTAACGGCAAAGTAGCATAACAAGTGTATAGAGACAAAAACAAAACAAAACAGGCATTCTAGCAGAGAAGCTAGCAATGAGAGAGCAGAGAGGGCAGACAAGTTCCCACGTAATGGAAGGATGGGTCCGCATTCAAAATCGAACATGAGTTACATTCTAAGGAACTGCTTTTTACATCAGGTCCCTGTGAAATAGACCCTTAGAAGCATTGGGAATGAGAGCAGACTCTCCTCCCCCTTCTGTTCACATTGTTTAAAATGAGAAAAAGTTAAGAGTTCAAAGATAGTTTCACAGCTTTCTGAACATCTACCTATGGACTTTCAGTAGAAAATAATAAATTAGGCCAAGTACCTACTGAAACCAATTTAATGGAACTACCATGGAGGATACACTGACCCAAGGTCATTCTACTCAGGCACAGAGAAGTGAAGGAATTTGCTTAGGGTCATAAAGCCTCAGGATTTCAACCACCTCAGTTCAATTCTAAATTCAAATATTCATTCGTTTATTCATAGAGCAAGTATTAAGCACCTGCTATGACATTACTCCTCTGACTTCTCCAGATTCATTTCAGTAGGTGCTCTCCCATGGGGCTCCTTAAACACCCGAAGCATCATAGGTCTTTGTAAACAGCATAGCTTTGTGATGATCAAGTTATGGAGCTTTCTCCCATGACTCACAGACTGGGGTTTCTCAAAGCCTGTGGGCTCCCTGCATCTGAACCACCCGGTGTTAAGAAGAATAGATCTTTGGTTCCTGGCCTAGACTCTGGGTGTAAGGCTCTGTAATATTTCTCCCCCCAGGATTGTTATGCAAACAAATATTTAAGAATCATTTCTATAAACCCTCTTCTAGACAGCCTTCCATCTCCAATATCCAATTCACAGATTAGACATGAAAATGATAAGTATTCAATGTCTGCAGAAGGAAAAGAAAAACAGAAAGAACATTAAAAACAAAAACATTGCTCTGGAGCCCAGGGACACAACATAAAGCACCGAATACACTCTCTCAGAGCTTAGCATTTATTTGGGGAAAACAGCATATACTCAACTAAAAGTTTAATAATTACAAACTTTAAATTAATAGTCTAACATTAAATCACAACTAAAAGAGTGGTTAAAGAGCAATAAAAAAATGGCCAAATGAATTTATAAGCAATAAATGAAAGCAAGCCTTCAGAAAAATGAGATCAAATTTAGGGGTGACATTAAGTACCCGTGGAGAGCTCCTTAACATGGCGCTTGAGGTGGCTTTTGAAAAGAGAAAAAGATTTACATAAAAAGGGAAGACAGAAAAAGAAAGTATTTACCCTTAGAACCAGAAGGACTGACCCCAACATGAAAGAAATATGTTTTAAGACCCTTATCACAAGTATTTCTTTTAAAAAACACTTTGTTCATTAATTCTTGCCACAATTAATTGAACTAATGTTTACAGGCCAGCAAGTCTGAAATATAGTACCAATAAAAACTTTTACAACTCTGGAAATTTCTAAAATTGGTTCTCTTTAAATTTGTAGCAGAGGTGGAATACCGGATGATGTGGTACAATAAAAACATTTTATTGGCATTTAGTTGGGATGACCTGCATAACTCACTTGGGGCTTTACCACTTACCACATGTCATCCCAAACTCACAGCAATAAAACTTTGATGTAATATTGCTCTGCTATGCTTTACATAAATGTGTACATACATATTTGGTTTAATTTCCCTTTTAGTTAAAATGGGAATAGCCCAATCACTCAGAGAAATATTTGTGAACTTAGATTAATCAGTGTTTCTGGAATGCCTACAAAATAGAAGAGGCACCCAAATGCCATGCTTCATATATAAACTACTCAATTTTTACTTCTATAAATGCATAAGTAAAATAGGAGGAAACAATTAGACCATCATGAATCACTATTCTGTTTCTTGATCTCTGTGGTTTGTTTTACATCTTCTCAATTCATTAAATTCTGTTTAGCATATTAAACTGTTTTCAGCTCTTTACAAGGAGACTAGAAATCTAGGTCTCAGCCTCAAACCCATCATCCATACTTGGGTGTAATGCTGGTAAAGTCCCTAAACTTCTCTGAAACTCAGTTTCTTTATCTATAAAACTGGGCTAGTGATACTTGGCTTTTCAGGATGCATCACTCTTGTTTTTATCTTGGCCTGGCTATCATGTAAGCAAGTCTTATTTCCTGTACAACCTTCTTACAGACTGAGCTGTTTTATACCTTCCCGAAATGCAAGAGCATCAAGTTCAGTCCTAAGTATGTTAAAGAATCTGAATGCATAGTGTAAATTTTACATATCTATGATTTTGGGCTATTTATTTGTTTAAATAAAGCATTATGTAATTGCAAATGTCAGCAAATAGGCTAATGACCTTAACCTAGACATATAATAAAGAAATGGTTAGCACTGACAAAATAAACACAAATTATAGCCTAATTCACAAGTTTATTATTTGTTCCTGAAAAAACATTAAACATCTGTGAAACTTCAGCTGTGACCTAAAATATGTATGTACTTATATTTTATGTACAGTCATTGTTTAGTTCCAAGATGACAACTATGACATTTTAGAACAATTGCCCCAGGAAACAATTAGAAACATAAGATATTTTTTTATATTGACTCCAACAAATTTTGAGCATCTATTACGTTCTAGCCACTGTGCTCGATGTTAGAGATGCAATTAGCTTCACACTCTAATGGGGATTACTAATGGCTACAGTACAATGTGGTAAGTGCAATGATAGAAGTATATAAAGATGCCAAGGGAACAGGGAATGCTTTTCCAAATGATACAATGCTTACACTGAGTGTTGCAAGAGGACCTGGAATTTTCCAGGCTGTGGAGCCATGTGGAGGGAGGGCATTCTCAGTAGGTGAACCAGAACATGCAATGGCGCCACACTGATATTGCAACATTGAGGCACTGATAAAGCACAGAACCCTGGTAAACCACAAGCATTTCAACAGAGCTGGGTCAGAGAGGTGGAGCATGGTGCACACGAGGGTGAAAGGTGGGATGGCAGTCATGACACCAGAGCGGGGAGGAGGGACCAGATCCTAGAGCTGTGAATGAAATGCAGAGAAATACAGGGCCACATACCAGGTGATGGAGTTATTGAAGTAATATCAATAAAGGAGGGATGATTCTTCTTTTGGAAAGGTTACTCTTGCAACGGAAGGAAGGGATGGATGATAGGGGGAAAAAAAGTGAGCAAAGAGAGAGGAGGCTCCAGTAGAAATAGTCCAGGCTAGAAATAATAAGGGTCTAAACAGAGGAGGCATGGGGGTAAGACAGGGAATAGATCTGCACGGTAATAAGAAGGCTGACTCGGCAGAACTTGGTGGTTGATTAGATATGAAACATGATTTTAAGAAAGGAGTAAGAGATAACTTCCAACTTACAATTTGAGAGACATGTGTAAGTGGTAATTCCATTTGATGCCATTCTTTCCCATTCCTATAACCCTCATAACTCAGAACACCAACTTTGTAGCAGGCCTTTCCATCAAATCACTGCCAGATTATTCCTAGACATTGTGTGCTTTCGATTACTTCCCTGAATGAGATCTTTTTTCCAACATAGCTTCTTATTAGAGATGATTGTATGATGAAAATTTATTGTTTGGGGGTATTAATCTTTTAATCAGATATTCTGCTGAACTTTCTTCACATGTTCTTGTTTGGATCCTTTGTTTAAGTAGATTAATTCTATCATTTGCAAATAGTGATAATTTTGTCTCTTCTTTTCTAATAGTCCTAACTCTTATTTCTGATTATACAGGGTCCAGCAGAAGTAAGGCCTGCTTGATGTGGTTGATAGGGTAATAATATGGGTGTAATAATTTATAGTTTTAATTTGAACATTTCACCTAAAATGTCATATGGTGTGCTTGAGTGTGATATTGTTATGTTACAGAATTACATGCTTATGATTTTGTGATAGAAAAGGGACGTTATTTGTGCTGAATCCTGTATGTTATTGCTATGGCCAAAACTTCTAGGAGAACATTATAAAATAATGGTGGTGACAGTCACCTTTGTTTTGATCCTGACTTTAGTGAGGATGATTCTAATATTTCATAATTCACTCTGATTCCTTCTGTTGATAGGATATAAATAACTTTATCATATTAAGGATATGCTCTCCTTTGTTATTGGTTATCAAAAAGTTTTTAAAGATTTGGAATCAGTGTTGAATTTTACCAAAACCCTTTTTGCCCAAAATGGTTTTTAATAAGGTTTTTGCACCCGTATGCTAGGTTCTAATAGAAAAATGCAACATGTAAGCCCTTTTCAATAAAATTAGATTGAAAAGCTAGTAAGTGAATGTTGGGGAGAAAGGGTAGACATATGGCTCCTACTCCATCATACTTTAATCCTCCACAGGGCAAGGTGTTAGCACCTTGCATAGTAGGCACACCATAAGGAAATCCATAAATGATTTCTCATTGAGATGGTGTCTGGTTGAACACTCCATATTTTGCTTGACACGGTCATTTACTTTAGTGATATCAAATAAGGGAAATTTTTTAAAAACACTGTGTAAGGATCTCGCCTAGGGCAGCAATGTTGTTTTGGGGGCCTGTGAGCATGGGGAAATATTTAAGAGATGAATATAAATTTCACTGCAATATAAATGCATAACAAGTTTGCAAGCATAAATACAAAAGGTATTTATTTTCCTTAAGAATATATGGTTGAATAATTGGTTTGGGATGTTATTTCAGGAGAAATGGCATAGTAATTTATTTATTCAAGAATATCTTTTAAGCAATAGGTTCTTTAATTCAATCTGTTTTGTATGCATGAATTACATGAATTATGAAATTTTAATCCAATAAAGGAAAAAATGTCAGGTGGTTTTTTTTTAAAACTCTGACCCAATTAATGACTTATTTTAGAAAATTCAGATGAAACATTCATTTGCCAATGTCAAATATACATATAAATATCATAAATATAAATGATATATGTCATTTGCCTATATCAAAAATAGGGGTAGAATTTTTGTATTATTTTGGGGGAATATTTGCATCTTGGTTATTAATAGGTTCTTATGAGGTTCTTTTAAGGTTCCTATAAAGAATCCTAAAGAGTGCAAATAATCAACAGCCTTTTCTTTGTCCAGAATCACTGAGCTTATTGATGCACACCAATGTTTTCGAAAGAAACATTTGTATTTCAGGATGAATGAGGAAATGAGAAATGCTCAAGAGCATAGATATGTAAGATGGCTCCCTAGCGTAGAAAGCTTAACTCGTAAGATAAAAACCATAAATCAGGGGAGAAACTACGAATATGGTTGTCAGGATTCTTTTGGATTTAACATGCTGAAAATCTTCATGTACACATGGAAAAATAAACTGAAAGCTCAGTTATTTCTTTCTAGTAGGATCCAGAAAATCAAGCAATGGAACGAATATTGCAGAGAATTGCAGAAATGCCAAAAGGCTGAATCTTACAGTGTGTGCAATATAACAGTTTTCCTCTTCAAACATTAGCCCTGTCACATTTTGGTCATTATTATTTGAACCATACCAGCCATTCCTTTTGAACATCTTTCTTTAGGGTAAGTGTTCAGTACCAAAGCCCAGTCCAAGCCAAGGAAGCACAGATGGGTAGTTGCAGCTGTAGCTCCTCTAACAGACTGCGAAAACCCGCTGGGACACTTCCCTCAGCTCTGTGTATCCATCTTGTGAGCTGGTGCCACTCCACCTTGCTCAGGCTTTGTTGAGTGTGTCACAGGATGTTGGCCAAAATGTGATGATCCGAATGGGTTTTATTAATGGAAGTGAAAAACGAGATCCCAAATTACACACACACACAGATCCCATGTTTTTCCTGAAATGACTGACAATTCTAATCACAAAGAATATTATAATAGTTGTTTTTTTAAACCCTCAGAAATAGTGTATTCAGACTCTCTTCATCAGGGTGAATGAGTCAAGTTACTCAATAGGATCCATTCAGACTGATTAAATTGGAGCAAAGCCAAAACAGATCTTCAAGATCTGAGAGATAGTGGTCACTGAGCCAGCAAAAGGAAAACAGCATCAGCTGAGAATGTACAGACCACAATACTGATGGGAAATAATAACTTGGCTTGACCAGAAATGGTCAATAATATAAATAATATATAAATAAATAAATATAAAATAATAACTTGGCTAATACAGAAATGTATAATAATGAAAGTTCTAGGCCTAAATCATCGCAGCGCCTTTTATTTAAAACATGGGATCACTGGTCTGAGACACCTGCTTTTTAAAGCACTAACATCCATTTCAAGATTAAACCTTCTACACTGAATTTATACTTACCTATCAGTTATTACATCTACCTTTCAAAAATGATTTGATATGATTCACAAACATATATTAAATGCATACATTTAATTATATACATTTAAATACAGATTATTATTAGATTGCTTTGCTCTTCCCAAACACACACACATGCAAATCTAAGGCGTCAAAAGAAAAAATATGAAGGGAAACAATAGAGGATAAAAACGTTGTCGAGATTAAACCTAGAATGGTATATTTCCTGAAGTGAAAAACTAAATTTATCTCCGAGTTTCTTGGGAGTCAAGGCAAAAAGGGAAATAAGGCATATTATTTAAGTCTCATGAACCTATAGAGAGAAGGAATACCACCTTTTAGAGGTAAAACCTTTTCTATTGTGAGTTTTGGAAAGAACAAATCAGTCTTCAAGGTTCCACCAACAATTTTAAGGTTGCCTGTCCCACACAATTCCTGACCCAGATTGCCAAAGATTATGAAATCAGGCCTGATAAAATTATGAAACAGCATAACCAACTTCTAAACTAAATGAAAAAGGAAAACCAAATGAACAAACGTTTCCAAACATTTAAAAGTTAGAATCACCCCAAATAAAAATTGAAACCAGAGGCAAATAAAGTCAATCCAAATCTCAGCAAACAAGAAGCACGAAACCCTCTCTCTGCAATCTTGGGAATAAAATGCTGCTTGTCAGTCAAAGTGTCTGCCTATGGCATATGGGTAAAGGTTTCAGTCTGCTATCTCCAGACTCATCTTATGGCACCGGTTCAACATCAGTGAATGGTGCTTTAAACAAAAGGAGAGCTCATTCAAAACGGGCGTTTGTGAGTTACCGGTCAGTATAGCTGTGTAGTTTGTGTTGAGCGAAAACTGTTGGCATGGGAAAAATGAAGTGCAGCTCCCAGGCCTTTGGAGTTCCCTAAGCACTGACAAGCAGCCGGGAGGTTAAAGCTGGCTGGTCGGAATGGCATACTTGGCTGAATGCACAGCCAGGTGGCTTGGGCATATTGGCAAACAACTGGCAACCTGCCCAATACATATGGCTTAGATTGCTTTGCTCTTCCCATGAAGCCTTCTTAGACTCTTGAGCAAGCATTCATTTTAGAACAAAATGCATCTGAGTGTTAAATAAAATCTTTTAATAATATCTGTCTGATGTAACATCCTTTTACCAAAAATAAAAATAAAATGATGAGATGAGTGGTTGCCAAACGCATAAATGGAAGCGTTTCTTTTTTGAAGGAAGACTTTGCAGATCCCTTCTCAAGTCTTTGGACTCAATTATTTGGACCTTTCAGTTTCATGGGGGTTAAAATGACCCCCGCAAGCCCTGGGAAGCAGGATTAAGGAGAAGTTTACGGAAGGCTGCCAAGAGGTCAGGTGACCATGGATTTTTAATGAATACATAAAAATGCAAAATAAGTAGGGTAACAATGGAAATGAATACCAGATACGTTTTATCAAGGAACATTATTAAATTTTGATTGACAGATAACACTAAAAGGTGTTAGTATGGTCTATCATGTAAATACATATCTGGATACTTGTTAAAACACAGTTTCTAAGTGCTAACTGTTGAGGCACATGTTACTTTCCAGGCTTTACCAAGTGGCTGCCTAATGTCAATAGCATGAGGCAAACTTGAGGTTTAATAACCCCAGCTGGTCACTAATCTCCTGTAATGCTACTAGAGCACCACGTTAAATATTCCACAAATACTATTTTCCTGCTGGAGTTGAATTTTCTTCTGTCACATGTTTGCTGGGTGTCCAACCTGTCATTTTAGTTTACTGGATATCTTAGAAGTATTAACAATTGATACATTAGCTAATTTGATTATAC